>PVLA01006753.1:0-117520 GCA_004027455.1 Hydrochoerus hydrochaeris
TTGAGACAGAGTCTTGCTATGTAGTCCAGGCTGACCTTGAACTCACTATGTAGCTGAGGGTGGCCTTGAACTTGTGGTGAGCCTCCTGAGTACTGGGCTTATAGATGTGTGCCACCACACCTGGTTTGTGACTTGTATGTTTAAAGGAAAAAAAATTAGAGCCTTGACAAGTATCAAATGCTGTTTAGCACAAGGGGACTAACTGTGAGTCTGTAAATTGGACTGAATCTTGAAACTTCATGAAAATGATGTGGAAGGGCTTGGGATTTAGCTCAGCGGCATAAGTGCCTGCCTTGAAAATGATGTGTGATTTATAGAACAAATACATACATGGATGTAGAATAAATATTTTGCTGTCACTTGTATCACTTGTAGAAGTCTTTTGTTTTTTGAGACAGTCTTGCGATGTAGTTCAGGCTGTTCTTGAATATACTGTGTAGCCTATGCTGTGGCATCCTGCGTCAGCTTTCTGAGTGCTAGAATTATAGGCACATGCCACCACGCCAGGCTGTAGAAGTTTTCTTGAGGGAGCTGACTTGTCATGTAGCTCAGGGTTATGTGGATTAGTGCTGTAAGATTATTTTGCCTGCCTTTGACTCAATAAGAGTGTAGTGGATTGTGTGAAGGCTTGGATGTCAAATGACCATGTCGTGTGGATATGATGAGTGATTATGTTGATCTGTCTAGAGAAATAGATCAGTCGTATTAAACTTTTTAGAATTATGAGGAAAAGGTAAGCCTTTAGGAATGAGACTTTACTGAGAAGTAGCATTGGCTAGTGCCTGCTTATTTACCAGTGTTTTCACTCTGGATCCTGTTACTTCACAGACTGCAATGTAGTCTTCATGGAGAAAACTCTGACTCACTTGCAGTACTGCCTGACATCTAGAGCCCTACGCGCTCTGTGCAGTAGTCTTTAGGCGAGGGTCTGCCTGGGTAGATTTGTTAGCATTCCTTGAGCAGTTACCTCCATTGAGCCAAGTTTTACTGTAATTGTTCATTCAGTCCATGCCTGTCTTTGACTGGGATGCCAATTCTTGTTTCGTTTTGGCACAACCAGAACAGCAAGGTTATCTTCTCTGATAGGCACAGGCACTTTTATACTGGAAGAACCCATTGGGGAACTTCTGTGGAGAGGTAGATTGCACGTGGTTTGGTGTGTGTACTGAAGGCCTTCAAGACTTCTCATCAGAGTGCCAATGTGTGTTAGTAAGAGAGTTATAGTTAAAGTACAGAAAGGTTTGAATAAGATTTAAAGCAAAGCAAACCATCATCTGAGTAGAATGTGAATATAGTACAGCTTTGAAGTCTGTCCTTATGGAGGTTTCTACGTTCATTGAGGAGGATAGCTTCTGACACTGGAGGGTGGGTTTTTTTCTTTAAAGATTTTTGATTTGCAAACTGGGTTGGTTGCACACACCTGTAATCCTAGCACTAGGGAAACAGAGGCAGGAGGATTGTGGATTCCAGGCCAATCTGATATCATGCTGAGGACCTGTCTTAGAAAACTAAAATAAACCAAAAAAGATTTAAAAAAAATTACCAATGTAAAATAAAAAACTGTGTCTACCTTCTTGATAAATAGTATATACTGACTATAAAACATATCATGTTATTTCTCTGTTTTCTTGATTTGAACACAAGTGGCAGGCATGTGTAGCTGAGTAACATTGAATATTTAATATTTCTTGCATGTGAGTGCAACCTGTTAAACCAAATAAAAACTATACGGGATTAACATAATTGTTTTTAAACAATCTTTTGTGTATGCTTTAAAGAACAGTCTGTTTATTCTGTGAGGAAGTATTAATGCTTAATTGGCCCTTTTGTGTTTGCATTGTTCTACTGCATTCATTTTTTTTTAATTTTCCAGTATATAAGACCATTTTATATTACTATTGTGAAATACTTGATGCTGCATGCTTTGTAAAGCAAAGAGGTTTACGTAGCTCATAGCAAAGATATGAGTGCTGACATTGGCTTGGCACTGACTAGATCTTGGTAATGTGAGACGTTACAATGATGGGAGCATGTATCAGAGCAAGAAATGACTTGGTGAGATGGAGTATGTGTGTGTGTATCTTCTGATCTCTTTCCTTATAAAGCCATCTGTAAGCTGGGCCTGGTGGTATACACTTGTAATTCCAGCACTTCGGAGGCTGAGGTAGGAGGGTCGTACTGAGTTTGAGGCCAACCTGACCACATAGTGAGTTCAAGGTCAGCCTGAATGATGTAGTGCAACCCTGTTTACAAGCAAGCAAGCAAACAAGCTACCTGTATTTAGTGTCTTGCCAAGTCCCCTAATTGCACAGGCTAGACTTAAGCTTTCAATCTTCTTGTGGATTCAGGCATGGGCCACCACATCTGGTTTGTTTCATTTGGGTCTTGCTTTGTAGTACAGGCTGGCCTTGAACTACTCCCAAGCTGGCTTTGAACTTGCGGTGATCCTGAGTTCTGGGATTACAGTATAAAACACTGTAATTTAAAAATACATGGGCTCCAGTGACGTTTATGGCCAATAGTCATAGATTTAAAAAGTTTTTCCAATATTAAACAATTTTGTTAGCTTAAAGTATTTTGAGATTGGCTGGGTGTGGTGGCTCACGCCTGTAATCCCAGCACTTGGGAGGCTGAGGAAGGAGGATCATTGTGAGCTCCAGACCAGCCTGGGCTACAAAGTGAGCTCAAGGCCAGCCTGAACCGCATAGCGAGACCCTGTCTCAAAAAGACCAAAAAAAAAAAAAAAAAAAAAAAAAGAAAAGTATTTTGAGACTGTAGTGTTAAAAAGCTTGCACTCCCCCTACTGGTAGACTCTTTAGAAATACTGTAATGTATTGGGAAAGAAAGCAAACTCCTAATTCAATCCTGAAAATATTTGTCAAATTATATATTCCCCATAGAAGTAGTTCAACTTATAGAGGATGTCATTTTGCTTAAGGAATTGATTCCATTATGTTTTTCTTTGTTTGCAGTGATGTTTAATGGACAAAGGATAATCATTTCACTTTTCTAAATCTAACCTAGATTTTTGAGCCAGGTATGGGTGGCACACATCTGTAATCCTAGCACTCAGAAGGCTGAGGAAAGAGGATCACTGTGAGTGCAAAGCCAGCCTGAGTTACATAGTGAGTTCAAGACTGGCCTATACCTACAGAGACAGACCTTATCTCAGAAAACCTTGTAGTTGTACCTTGTAGTTGTAGCATGTGCATTAAAATTATTCTTTGTTCATAAGAGCCCCCTCAGTTGCCTTTTACATCTGTTACTTATTTTTTTTACCAAAACAGTCTAATCTGTGGCTCTTATTTGATCATGTGTTCTTTTACAAAATGTAGCATTTATTTATAGAATGTTGCTTAATTTCTGTAAGGCACTGATTAGCAGGAACATAGAGGGAAGAGGTGATACTAGATACAGGGTCACATCTCCTCTGTTTGGGATCCATACCATATGCCAATGAAATGTCAGGTTTATAGTAGCCCTACTTAATAGCACAACAAATATTGTAGATAGTAAGTAATTGGATTTCTAAGAGGAGGAAGGCCACGATATTGTTATGAATAAAGCAGGCATTAGGAAAGACTGGAAAAAGACCCTGAAGAACTGATGTGGCAGATAGGAGGAAGGGGGAGGACATGGCATTCCAAGCAAAATGAGCACAAAGGGCGTGAGCAGGAAATTAATGCGACTTATTTAGGGTACAGTGTAAAGCTCTTTCCCAGGAGCTTTATATAATTGATTTAATCATCACACATTAATTTTCTAGTGTGACTTTCCATTTCACAGATGAAGAAAGATTTCTGGGGTTAAAACTCTTTGTGATAATTTCCATTTCCAGGCTCTCAAGTGTCCAGGGTTTCACTCTGTATCTGTCTGGCTGCAGGTGAAGTCTGTGTTCCGTTAGCTGTAACTCCAGGAGGAACTGGATAAGACCATGGGACACAGGGATCACAAGTGTGGCTTTCACATTTCACATTTTGCCTGGAGGACTGGAGATGTAGATTTTTTTTTTCTTTTCTTTTGGAACTGGGAATCAAACTTAGGGCCTGATGCTTCTTGCCAAGCAGGCACTGTACCACTGAGCTGTATCCCCAGCTGGAGATGTAGATTAGTGGTAGAGCATTGGCCTAGAATGCAGAAGGCGCTGGTGTTTCAATTTCCAGCACCTCAAAGGAAAATAATTTTTTAAAAATTTAGAAACAAAAAATTAAAAAATGTAGAAATAACTTCTTAGCATTAAATATGGGTGATTTTAGAGCTTGAAGTATTACTTAGTTGGACTGGAAAATAGAAAATATGTTATATTTGCTATGTTGTTGAAAAGTTGTTTTTTTTTTTTAATTTTGTTTTACAGAGAAAACCATAATGAAAATGAGTTTCAGAACAGGGTAGTAAGACAGTTACAATACTTGATACATTGTGTATTGGTGTCTTATAGTAGTTATTCAGAGTACAGGACCTTGGCATAACATTTTATCTAAACAATATTAGCACAAAACATTCCTTTCAAAGAATAAACAAAAGTAGCTGTGTAACTACCTTAACTATCTTGTATATACATATATTTTATTTTATCGCTTTTTTTATCCATTCTTCCTTTCCCCATCACAATTTATCTTTTCTTTTGAACAGTTTCTTCCCAATTCACAATGTTATACATTTTTTTATTTTAAAGAAAGAAAAAACAGAAAAATCAAAATACAAGCAAACCTAGAAAACAACAACAAAAGCCAAGTGACAACAACAACTACAAAAAACAACAATAGCTATATAGGTTTTCAAAACAAGATGATAGTGTTTTAACAGTGTTTGTTACACTGCTTATTGTTAACTTCAGAACAGTTGCTCATGTTACCAGAAACGGGAATAAAACAAAACAGTAAAATGAAAGAAAACATTGGATTTAAAGAACAAGGCAGAAGGCAATCCCCCACAGTTGCCACAGTGTCACTGCCATCCTGCAAATAGATGCCCAGACCACCAGCCCCAGGCCTGCAAAGTCAGTCAGACAACACAACCATCGAGCTGTTCTTTAACCCCAGTTGCTGTATCTCAACCTGAGTCCTCTGAATCAGCCAGTTGCTTATGAGGTGGGGTGTGTTCTTCTGGTTTCCCAGCCCAAGCACCGACTGGTTCATGGGAAGGTGTGCTTTGTCTTCTTGCTGAGTAATCTCCTTCTGATCCCATGGCTGTTGAAAAATTTTTAGCTTTCATGGATTTCCCCATTCTAGAATGTTTACCCCGAATGATTTCTTAAATATCCAAATGGGAAAGCAGTCATGATTTTGTAACAGCTGCCTAACCAGGCCTAGTCAGTCATCTGTACAGGGAGACAAATAGACCAAATAGTCCAGGACAAGTGGTGTTTGGGCTCTTAGCTCAGATGGTGTTTGTCTAAACTGTTTGCCTGGATTAGATTGATGACAAACAGGAAGCTCCATCAGGGCAGGGATTGTATCTGGCCTGTTTGCTGCTCAAATGTATAGTTCCTTAGATAGTATAGTATTTGTGAGATAAAGAAAGGGACAGATGAGTAGTGCTACACTTTTACCAGTATAAAATATGGCTAAAACAGTTAGTTTTGAAATAAAGGAGAATTGTGTATTTTCTCTCCTTTCAGTAATTGTAAACCAAGGTATTTGGCAAAAATTTAATCGTTCTACAAGTTGTTTTCCTATTGTTATAGACTATGTAAATTGATAATAGTGTTCCTTTAAAAAAAGCCAAATTGGAGTAGCATACATATTTTTTTAATGACATTGAAAGCTTTTGTTTGTTCTAACAATTTAAATCTGAATTGGGATTCAGAACTGAGAATTTGTATTTAGTAATTTACATATAATGCAAATAGAGTTTGTACAGGCCTGTTGAAAAGCAAGGACTTTATATTGGGCAGAATTGGTCTGTTGTATGTGTATTTTGTTTGGACTTCTTCATTACTAAGGACAAAGGTAAGCACTTTTTTCTTTTCAGTCACGTAAAGGTAAATGTTTGCTGGGTTTATCAGGTTGACACAACATGCTATGACCAGTCTCCACACGCATAAAAAGTGTGGTTTAAAGTGTGGCATAAAAAGTGGGTGTCAGATATACAGCTCAGCAGCACAGCACCTGCCTGGCAAGGCCGAGGTCCTGAGTTTTATTCCTGGTTAAAAATAATAATAATAATAATACGGCTTGTAAATATTTTTATATCAATACTTTCTTTTTTTCTTGATAGCACATCATTGAAACTCAGGTAAAGTATATCTTCTTTTTTTTTTTTTAAAGATTTTATTTAAAAAGAAACAAAAGCATGTAAAGGGTAGAGATAATACAGAATTCAAAAAAAAAAAGATAAACAATAAGAAATCACCTCTTAGAAATAGTTGTTCAAGTTACAAAATTAAAGCATACAAAGTAGATAGTCAAACAGTGAGAGTGTGAACAGCTACACATGCATGAATCTCTATGTGTATGTCTCTCCTTTCTGTATTAGAGGGAAAAACAAAACTTAGCAGGACAAAATAAAACAAATTCCTATAAAAACGTGAAACCAAAAAGTCATATAAAACCACAGTACAAGGTGATCTACAATGACTACTGTGTTGTTTCTTATTATCTTCAGTATAATGTCTATATCATCAGGCATAATTGAATATAACAGTATAATTGAGTATAGCAGTAAATAACAATATTAGTAAAATAAAACACTGTAGACAGTATAAAACTTCAAAGGCAGGTAATAATCAAACCAGAGTGGATATTCTAGTGGATCTTGTCATCTTAAGTGCAGTTGCCTATACTCTCAGACTTGATACTATCAATCATAACAGCTTTGAATAAAATCTATCAATACAAGACAGCGATCCAACAAACCAGATTCGATTATGATCAGTCATGGTAAAACAGTGTAGGTTTTACAGAGCTTTAGATTAAGTTAATAGGAAATTAAGGACGATTACCATACTATATCCTGTTATTTTCAGGATTACTGTCTGTGACCTCAAATGTAGTACAGGTAGAATGACTGGAACAGAATATAATATATCTAAGCAGAATAGTGTGAGTAATGTGTGTTTTAAATCCTGGTGCACTATTAACAATATAGCGTATCAAGGCCATCTATGTTAGAGTTTCTAGTTATCCTTCTCTGCCTCATTTCTGCTATGCTACTTTTCTGCCTTTTGTTTAGTTTTCTCCTTCATTCTACTGCCTGACCCACTCATTGAGGCCTTTCTGCCACTGTTCCTAAAATCCTGGTATTTTTTTTTTTCTCTCTCTCTAGAATGTCCTTCAGTATTCTCTGCAGGGTTGGATTGGTGGTCACCAACTCGCCCAGTTCCTCTTTGTCATGGAAGCATCTTGTTTCTCCATTAATTTCTAGTGACAGCTTTGCAGGGTATATCAATCTGGGCTGAAGGCCACCTTCCTTCAGGACTTGGAAGACTTCACTCCAAGCTCTTCTTGATCTGATGGTCTGTGTTGAGAAGTCAGCCATGATTCTGATGGGCTTACCTTTATAGGTAATGTTTCTTTTCTCTGACAGCTTTTAATATTCTGTTTTTATATTGAATTTCTGGTATCTTGATTATGATATGTCTGAGTATAGCTCTGTTTTGGTTGTAGGTGGCTGGAGTTCTGTATGCCTCACACAACCGAATGTCATTTTCTTTTCCCATGCTTGGGAAGTTTTCCTTAATTATTTCCGTGAATAGTCTTTGTAATTTGCCAGTATGTATTCCTGCCTTGTTCACGTTTCTTATTCTTAAATTGTAGATTCTCTTGTCTTCTTCTAGCCTTTGTATTGTTACAGCCTGTTTCCTTGTTGTTTTTAAGAGATCCTTCCTTTCATGATCACACATTGCAAACTTGTCTTCAAGTTTTGATAGTCTATCCTTAGTTTCTTTTAAGGCATTTTGCCAGCTTTCAATGGAGTTTTTAATTTCCTGGTAGTCTCTTTGAATCTGCTTCATGTGTTCTATATTTTCTTTATATTCTTTATCGAATGTTTCTCTCCTTTTTTTGTGTTCCTCCCTTCTTTCGTCTGTATCATCCTGAGAGATGCTTCCTGAGAGCATTTCTTTTATTACTCTACTCATTTCCTGCTTTACCTGATTTAATATTTCAGATTTGAGCTTGTCTACAAGGTCCTGAAGATATCTCTTAGTGTCCATTGAAGCCATGTCTGATGTTGCGTGTTTGCCGCCCTTAGGCTCTCTTGTTTTTCCTTCTCCTGGATCAGGGCTCTCAGGGTTCTGGGCTGGGGGCCTCCTCCTGCCCCTATCTCCTGTCATGATCCTGGCTTCCTCCACACAGGTTACAGTGCAGGTCCCAGACCCCTTCCCTGTTGGCCACGTTTCCTCCGAAGCACGCTGGTGAGGGATCTCCACCCTCTCCTGCCTGCTCTTGTCACTGAGGTGTAAGAAGCGGCTGTGTTTGCCTGTCCCTCCCCACTGGGCCAGCCAAACTTCAGGGGCCTTCACCTGCTTAGTGTGTGCTAGGCACAGGGAATCAATTTGGGACGGCTCATTGGGTCCTGGCCAGGGGTGCCGCCCAGTCCAAGCAAATCCCAAGACTCTGCTCGGGAGGGAGGAATCAACTGAAGTCACTGTCACTCCCAGTTCAGGCTCCTCCTGTCTGCTTCCAACATGTTGCCCATTTGGTTGCACCCTTCCCATGTGGGGGGAGTCTCATTCCCAGCACTGACCGTGGATTTATGAAGGTCCCTTCACTGGCTCCACTCTCTGTTGGGCTCACCAACCCCCGACTTCAGCACTGCTGTGCTTCCTGTGAGTGGCAGCCGGAACGGCTCTGCTGGCCAGCGAGGATTCAAGCTGGTGCAAACTTGGTGGGTCATTGCGAAAACACTGTGTCCCTTTAGTTTTTAGCTGTTTCAGTTATAGTCCTGAAGTATTTGATGAGCTTTTTTAAGTTTTAATTTCTTCCTGTGTCAAGAGGATCCATGTTCCTCTGTCTGGGTCTCTCCAGGGTGTTTTATTCAGGCATATGATTTGTTTCTCCCAGGAGGCTGTGTATTCTGTTGCTCACTGATCGGCCATCTTGTCCTCTCCCTTTAAAGCTTATCTTCTTAAGACTTTCTCTTTTAGATGAAAATTTATAAAGTGAACATTTCACATACATTGAAATATCTAACACTATAACTTTCAATAAATTTTATGTGAAATGGGATTACATGGGTTGAGGATATGACTTGAGCAGTTTAAGTGAAGAAAATAGATTGACTTCAGAGTTCAGCTTGCAAGAGAGGGCAAAATTGTTGAGAGCCTCAGGTGTGAGGAAGTAGAAGGAATTTGCCCGAGGAAATGGAGTGACTGTTGAATAGCAGTGGGTTGTAGGAGTGGGTCAGAGAGAATGTGGTCTGCAATCAGGTTTAAGGTTTTACTGTAGCTATGAACCTGGAAGGCTTGGCCGTTCACCTTTCAGTCTTTCTTAACTGTGCTTGCTTTACCTAACTGCTAGTCCGTGTGCCGCAGTGCCACATCGCTGATGGCAACTCCTACTTGGACCTTGTGAGAGAAGAGAACAGCAGCTCTCCTAGATACAGGTTTTGGTGGAAAGCTTAATAGGAAATACTCAGCTAGAGAGGAGCTTTAAAGGAAGTTTGTTAGAAAGTGATTGGGTTAGATTATTCTTTGATCCCCTCCACCTTCTTGAATTAGATTTAAGGGTGGTATTGTGAAGTTGGATTGGTTTCTAGGTTGCTCAATATTATTGGGTGATGTGTTTAAATAAGGACATTGTAAATTTTCTTGAGAACTCCCTTTTTTCTTTGACTATAAATAAGAATTAAATCAAAAGATTGCTTGTAAATTTGAAAGACATTATTAGAATTTTAAAATATTTGTGGATTTTTCTTGGGAACTAAACAGAAATTTGAAATTATATTTTATCTAGAAGTAATTATGATGAGACTATTTTTGTTGGTCACTTGATTAAAAATCTAAGTTGTGGGGCTAGGAATTTAGCTCAGCGGCATAAGCAACTGCCTGGCAAGCGTGAGGTTGTGAGTTCAATCCCTGGTACCAAAAAAAAAAAAAAAAAAAAAAAAATCTAAGTCACCCAGTGATTTTTATAGTCTACTTTGAAAGATTGTTGAAAGCAGATGTTTTGAGTACAGAGATATCTGAGATACTAATGGAGTCTACTTGGTAGTGTATTATCCAATGACCTTTGAATTTCCTGTGTCACTTAAAGAAAAGAGGTCCTTATTTTTACTTGAATCACTATAAATGTCAGTGGGAGCTGTATCTGTGGTCACTGACTTTCAATAGTAGGAAGGTCAGGTAAATTCACCAAGTCTTTTAATAACTTGTCCATAAAGGATATGGATTATCATGAAACATATATACTGCTCTATGAAGGATTTGGATCTTCACACTGAAAACAACTCCATTAATAGAGAAGGTTTATTTTATCTTAATTGTTTAATGTTTTGTCCTAGACGATTATTCAAGTGTACAATTTTTGGGAACACCAAAGAGAATGCATAGAAACTGATTTACCTCTGGGGTAGCTGGGTGACAAAACTAGTTTAAAGAAGAAAAGTTTTTTTTTTTTTTTTTTAAGTTTCTGTTAACAGACTTGGATTTCCCTTTGTGCTTTAAAGTCAGCACATATTGGTGTAGTAAAGTAGCAAACATAGCCTCATTGTGAAACTTGCTTGTTGTGGATGAATCACAGATGGAAGGATGGTTAGGCAAAACCCATGTTTTCCTGCAGGAGAAATAGAAACAGGTGGCTCTGCCACTCTTATTTCTCTATCAAGGAGCTGTGATCCTAAGTTGCTAGCTGCTCACTTAAGAAGGCATGGACTAGAAGTGAATTAGAGATAAAAATTCAGATAAGCCCTTGAATGACCTGTTCTTGTATGTAGTCATTTTGAGAAAAGGGGATTTGAGGTTCTACTGTGGGTCCTTAATGTGGATTTAAAGGTTTTCGTTCTGTATTAGAACTTGTCCTATGTTATTTGACCAACTAATGCAAAAATAATAGGTCTTTTGAATATCTTATGAGGTGTTTGTTATATCCTCTTAAACTAGTGTCTTTGCCAGCAAACATTAAGAATTGTCACAAGGCCAACACTCCATCTTTGGAAGACTAACAAAATGGGCTTTGTAGGAGGAACTAATAATTGTCCCTGTGACTGAGCAGGAAGACGAGACAACTTACTCTAATGGAACAGTACTTCTAGACTAGAGCCTGGGAGCTTTCTTAGTTTGGTACATCATTTAACATTTCTGATCGAGTTGCTGCTACATCAATTGATACACACAAAGACTGTCTTTTTTTTTAAACACAAGGTCCTTGTGAAGATCTGTGAGGGCATAGATAAATGGGAAGCATTGGTACTGAGGTCTGTGCTACTTGGAAGTCAAGTACAGTGTTGGTTGTAGATTTTTCTTAGACATGTTTATTAGATTGAAGAAATCTCCTTCAATCCTTAATTTGCTGAGAGTTGTTTTTTCCTCACAAATACATACTGACTTACCTCAAATGGTTTTTCCGAATCTTTTGAAATGTCATTGAGGTTCTTTTCTTTTGTTAATAATGAGGAAAGTATTTGGCCTTTGCCTTGTAGGAAAGATAGTTGAATAGAGAGAAAAACAAGATAGTAATGATAATGTCTGTTATAATTGAGCTTTACAAACGATGCAGTGAGAATACAAAAAGATGAGTTGCGAAATTCTGACAAAATCAAGGTGGCTTTCAGAGGAATTCAACTGAGATGGAGTTTTGGAATTTGTGAATGAAGGGACATGGCATGTTTTGGGCAGAGGGCATGGTGATTGTAGTGGGTTAAATATTGGAGGTTAATGACTACGGAGGGTGCCCCTGTACATAAGTGGGTTAGGAAAGAAATTTTACCTGCTGTGCTGAGGTTTCTTCTTATATGGGGAGCCAGACAGAGAGACAGAGACAGAGACAGAGAGGAGAGAGAGGGAGGGAGGGAAAGAGAGTGAGTGAGTAAAAGGAGGAGGGAGAGAGAGAATGAGAATATATGAGAATGAATTAGACTTCGATGGTAAAGCTATCCCTGCAGTAGTGATACAGAATACATGAAGAGCTTTTTAACAGCCTTGCATTCCCAGAATGAACTTCACTTGATCGTGATGATTTTATTTTAAAATACATCATTGGATTCCTTTTTGTTATTTTAAGGATATTTTCACACATGCTCATGTTTTTTCTCTGGTTATGAAACAAGGTGTTATACTGGTAACAAAGTGGTAAATATTTTTCCTCTTTACCAGGAGGGTTTTTTTTATTTTAACTGGTATTTTATTCCTTACTAAATTGGAGAGAACTAGCCAGTGAAGCTATCTGGGTCCGTGGTTTTCTTTGAGACTATGTTTGATAAGGAATTCAGTTAATAAAATTAGAGGCATTAGGATTTTTTTAGTTCATGTTAGACCAGTTCTGTTAAGTCCATTTTTCATGTAGGATCTGTAGTGATACTTATTTTTTCATTTGTGATATTGGTAATAGGTATTTGTCAGTTTTGTTGTTTCTTTTAAAAACAACTTTGCCCTTGTTTTCTCATGAGTCGAGTTTTGCTTTTTATTTTCTTTCTTTTACTTTGTTCTTTTTCTAGTTTTTGAGGGAGAATTTCAGGACAGTCTCACCTTTTCAAATATCCCTTATTTCTTATTTCTATTGATATTCAAAAGTATAAAAGACTACATTAACTGCTTCTACAAATTTTGGTATGTTGTATATTTTTATTCTGTTTCCAATATTTTCTAATTTCATTTATAATTTTTTTCTTTGTTGAAGTGTGTTGTTACATTAATGGGGGTTTTCTAGATACATTATTCTTAATTCTAATTTAATTCTGTCAGAGAACATGTTAACCCACTATTTTGCAATTTAGTAAGAATTATTTTTTGGCTTAGCATAAAGTAACTTATGCTGGTGTTGGTGAAAAGAATGTATGTTATGGAGTTGTTGAGTGTATTCTATAAATGGCAGTTTTTTCAAGGTTATGTGTTGGATCTTCTATATTGTTATTTTGTAAATCTAGTTTTATCAATTGGTAAGAGAAGAATATTAAGATCTCTAGCTATGTTGGATGTGTTTTTTCTGTCACTGTTTTAATCAAATTAGCTTTACTTTTCCTTAGTAATTGACTTCATAATATGTGAACACTTTTGAAATTGAGAAATATCATAAAATCACTTTTTAAATTTTATGTTCATGTTCAAGCTAGATTTGAAAAAAAGTTTTTTACTAAGTGAAAATTTGGAAATTTGCTGGTTTAGTAGTATATGTAATCTAATAAGAAGGGGGTGGGGTGGAGGAAATTGGTTGTTTTAAACTTGGTTAGCCTGTATCCAGCCTGTGCTGCCAACTGACAAGCTGCAGGCTTGGGCCCAGAAGGATCAAGCAAGGGCACATTTTCCTTGCAGTATGTGGGTTCTCCATAGCACAGGGCAGCAGAGTTGACAACTCTCAGACCTATCTGATTAAAGAAGAGACCAATGTTCCAGAGAAGAGTTTAGCTTCAGGACTGAAATCATAGCCTTCCACACAAGCCTGGGTGAAAGACAGCCTCCTAAAAAGTCTGTTTACACAGGTAATAGCAGAAAAGTTTTCAGAAAATAAAATGTACAGATAAGTGAAGCATACAGAACACTAGTGTCTTGGTTACTTTTCTCTTGTTGCTAAGACAAAATATCTGCCACCCAAAATGAAGGAAGAAAAGGTTTGTTTGGCTCATGGTTTGTGGAGGTTTCAGTCCATAATCAGCTGGCTCCAAGGCAGAGTGGCTCGTAGCGGAGGGCAACAGTTTGTGGTGGGTAAAAGACAGCAGAAGCAACAAGAGCAAAATGGGAGGAGTGTGGAGAGAAAACTCTTTCTGTGCCACACCCAACCTAGGGTTGGAATAGCACTTACATCCATAATCCCAATATTGGACCATGAATTAATCACAAATTCTAGAAACCTGCTTCATAACTGCATGAGGCTTTGGGGGGACATCCATATTTAAACCATAACACCTGGATAGCCATGATCAGGAAAAAACCCACTCAATGCCTGGTATTTTAATTATTTTAATAATAAAATTAAAAATTAAAATAATTTAATTATTTTAATAATAAAATTAAAAATTAAAATAATTAAATTATTTAATTATTTTAATAATTAAAATACCAGACATACAACACAGAACAGAATCTTAAAAGACTGCTAGAGAAGAGCAGTTTTCCATAAAGGAAAAGCTATTAGAATTACAATAGATTTCTTAGCACAAATTTTAAAGGCAAGGAGAGCATGTTTCAGCCTCTCAAAGAGAACAGCTTCCAACCCAGGCTATTATATCCTGCAAAATAATCTTTCAGAATTGCTGGAGAAACAAGATACTTCCATGACTACCAAACCAATGGCCCCCAAAGTTCTCTAGAATATCCTAGAAAGAGACAGTGAATTTAACCATGCCAAAAAGATCCAATAAAATGAGTATGTCAGGTAGAGCCAGCTATTAAATAGGAGGGAAAGAAAGCAAACAGCAACAGAAAGTTAATACAATGACAGGATAATTCAGTATCCTTCAGTTACAACTGTCAATGTAAATGGACTCTGCTTACCAATCAAAAAACACAGATTAGCAGAATGTATTAAAAAACAATTGGACGATATGCTGTATACAAGCAATATATGTAACACAAAAAGAAATTCATAGACTAAAAATTGAAGGGTGGAAAACAATATTCGGTGCAACAGAAACCCCAAAACAAGCAGGAGTAGCTGTCCTGTTTTCTGACAAAATGTGTTTCAAGCCTAAGCTCATCAAAAGACGTAAAAAAGGACATTACATAATGGTTAACAAAAATATTGAACAGGAAGTGATAATAATTATAAACGTGTGTACCCAACTTCATAAAACTCTAATGGACAGAAAAATCAGATAAACATGAATACACTTATGCAGGGGGATCTCGGTGCTATACTGTCACAAATTAACAAAATAAAGCAAGAAATATTGAAGATGAACCAACCCTTCAACAAATGGAATTAATAGATAAATACAATGTTCTGTTCAACAACAGAATACAAATTTTTTAGTGGGGGAAGCGTTACACTTGTAAGAGGGAAGTTCTTGGTGGTGAATGCTCACATCAGAAAGAATGAACCCAAATAAAAATCTAATGATGCATCGCAAAGTCTTAGAAAAACGAGAACAATCCAAACCCAGAGTTTGTATAAGAAAGTAAATTATAAAGATCAGAGCAGAAATTAATGAATTGGGGACAAAAACAATACAAAGAATTAGTGAAAGGCAAACTCAGCCACTCTTACCCAAAAAAGGAAGAAAAGACATGTATTAATGCATTTAGAAATGAAGAGAGTGAAATTGTGGTGAACACTGCTGAAAACTGGGAAATTGTTAGCAACCTGTTTACAAATGTGTCAGACAATTGGAGAAGTCAGAAGAAATGGAGAGATTGTTATATGCATCTGAATTGTCGATATAAAGGATGGTTCAACGGATGCAAATCAATAAATTACATAAACAGAAGCAGGACAAAAATCACACAATCATTACATAAGCAGAAGCAGGACAAAAATCACACAATCGTTTCAATAAATGTAGAAAAAGCCTTTGGCAGAATCCTGTATCCATTCATAATAAAACCCCTAAGAAAATTGGTATAGAAGATCTTTATCTCAATGTGATAAGCCATTTATGGCCTGCCTACTGCCAGCATCATATTACATGGTGAAAAGCTGAATGTCTTTCCTTTAAAATCAGGAACAAGACACGGATGTCCATTATTAATATTCCCGTTTAACATAGTCCTCAAAACATTAACCAGAGCAGTCAAGCAAGAGAAAGAAATTAAATGGATATATGTAGGAAAAGATGAAGTCTGAATATCATTATTTGTGGGTGACCTGATCCTTTACTTAAGACTCAAAAACTCCACCAAAAGACTTTTAGAATTGATACCCAAATTTACAATGTAGCAGGATACAAATATAAACTCAGAAAAATCAATAGCATCCCTATACACTAATAATGAACTCACTAGAAAAGGAATTAGAAAAACAATACCATTCACAGTAGCATCAAAAAATTAAACACTTAGGTACTAACTTAAGACCTCTATAATAAAAATTACATTCAACTGAAAAAGAAAATTGAGGGAGGATATCAAAAAAATGAAAAAATATGCCTGGTTCCTGGATAGGCAGAACCAATATAAAGTGGCTGTACTTCCAAAAATGATATGCAGGTTTAATGCAATCTCAATCAGAATACTAGTGTTATTCTCACAGATTCAGACAAAACAATCCTAAAAGTTACGTGAATCAGAAGACACTCAGAACAGCAAAAGCAATCCTAGGTAACAAAAGCAAAGCAGGTGGCATTACAACCTCAGACTTGAAGTTATATTGTAAAGCTACAGAGATTAAAACAGCATGGTGCTGTCACAAAACCAGGCACGTGCCAGTGGAGTGGAAAAGAAGCAGCAGAAACCACCCCAGGCACATGTAGCTATTTGATCTTTGACAAAGTAGTGAAAAACATATTGGAAGATAGCCTCTTTAATAAATGGTGCTGGGAACATTGGATAGCCACACATGGAAGATTGAGACTAGAGCCATATATCTCACCATATACTAACTTAAAATCAAAATGGATCAAAGATCTAATATTAAAACAGCAACACTTAATCTGTTGGAAGGTAATAAAGGTACAACTCTTGAAGACATGGGTGTAGGCAAGGACTTCCTAAACAGAACCCTAGTGACACAAGAAATAATACCAAGACTCAATAAATGAGATCATATCAAATTAAAAAGCTTCTGCACAGTAAAGCAAAATAGCCAACAGAATGAAAACAGTCAATGGAAATAATTTTTGCCAGTTATTCCATGGACAAAAGGACTAACATCAAGATTATCGAAAGAACTCAAAAATTGTCGAAAGATCCAGTCCAAAAAAGAAAAGCAACTGCAGTGAGTAGATACTTCTTAGAATAAGTACAAATTACCAGTAAATATGTGAAAAAATACTTATCACACTGGCCATTAGAGAACTGTGAATTAAAACCACATCGAGATCCCGTCTTACCTAGAAAGAATAGCTGTCATCAGTAAATGTAATAATAACAAATGCTGATGAGGATGTGGGGACAAATGAAACTGTTACACTATTAGTGGGTGTTAATGGTTGGCCCCTTTGCTGTGTGCCACCCTGCCTTGGAGCCAGTTTATGAATCGAAGCCTCTACAAACTGTGAACTAAATAAACCTTTTCTTCCTTAACTTTGGGCATCAGGTATTTTGTCTTGACAGTGAGAGATACACAGAACCCTTTCCTGTCCTCGTCAAGGTCCAAGAAGATTTTTATCTGTAATCCCAAGGAGAAGTTACTGGAATTCTAGCAAGGTAATTCCAGTCTACCACTTCCAGTGCAACCCAAGGTGAGAAGACAGACACTAAGGCGTATACACAGTTAGGGGAGCCAAGGGGTCCTAAGTCCAGCCAAGATGGTGGTTCACTGGAACAAAGGCCTCTACCCAGATCCCTTCCCAGGTTTTATTAATCCTGCATGAGGGGAGGGACTTGGGGATGAGTGACAGTGAGAGTGGCAGGGAAACATGACGGCCATAACTACTGTGAACCAGATTAGATAGAAGGTCTGGGATCACCTCTGCCAATATGCAACTTGAGAACATAATGTTAAGTGAAGTCAGATACACAGGCTGAAATATCACATGGTTTCTCTTATATTTTCTCTCTCACCCACACACCCACACATATGTGGAGCAAAATAAAATAAAGATAAATAGGAAGTAGGGAGAAGTTAAAATACTTCCCCAAATAATATATATTCCATTGTTTTAAGACTTGATATATATGCTAATTTGTTTCATTTATACTTAAAGTTTATCTTAGTTCATTGAAAAGAATGCATTAGTATGCATCTTTTTGTAAGAATCATTTTTGTTTTGTACTGAGTAACTACTTTGCAGACAATGATACACAGTATAATATCTATTGTTACTGTTTTATTTGATTATGAAAATATATTTTATTTTTTGGTAAAATTAAAAACTTTGGGTTAATATACTGTTACAGAAGCCACAGCAGAAATGAAATAAGTTCATATTATTAGTTATTCAAGTTTTGTTTTCATTTCTGTGGCAATTTTTAGAATCCTATGGGCCCTGATCCCCACTAATAGGTGTACTTTTTTTCATTATTTCTTGGTATAAGCTGTTCAATGGTTAATAGCTCTGAGCTGATGGAGGAATGTCTTGCCTTAGCAGTTAAGGCATCCCTGTCAACACTATTGCAAACCAAGTCAAAAAGGTTTTAAAATATACTTTTTGACTTGCTGACAAAGTACGGAAGAAAATAAGGAAAGGGGAAAAAGAAGTCCCATTTTTATTGAACATAAAGGCTGTGTTTCTGGAGTATGTTTTCATTGCAGTAGTTTTTGTATTGGTTCATGTGGTTGAAATGATCTGTGGGCTTTTTGAGGAGGTATAATGAGAACATTTTATCTTTAATCAATTATGTCAACCTATAACCTAAGCTTCTCCCCTCAGTCTATTTTAAGGTGAAAAAGAAGAAAAAAACTAAAAATTTCAGATCATGTCCATCAGGGGGCAACAATGGTACATACATTATGGCATTGTCGTCCCAAATCATTCACCCAGAGCAAAACACATTTGCATTCAGTTGTTTGAACAATACCACCACAAATGTTTCTCTTCAGTGAACTCAGAGAAATTAGTAGTATAACTAAACTTTAAAAAAAGAATACATATACATACATGTCTGTTTCAGCTTCTCACACTATGAGATATGATGTTTACACATGTTTCTTATTTCACTAATGAGTATGGTCTCAAGTTGTGTTCATTTACCTATAAAAGCCTCAAATTTATCCTTCTTTATGGCTGAGTAGTACTCCATTGTATAAAAATACCATGTATAGCTGGGTGTGGTGGCTCAACACCTGTAATCCCAGCACTTGGGAGGCTAAGGCAGGAGGATCGTTGAGAGTTCGAGACCCGCCTGGGCTACAAAGTGAGCTCAAGGCCAGCCTGAACTGCATAGTGAGACTCTGTCTCAAAAAGAAAATAAAAACAAACAAAAAAAGACAAACCATCTCTTTTTTATCCATTCTTCAGTAGATGGACATTTAGGTTGTTTCCAAGATCTGGCTATTACAAACTGTGCTGCTATAAACATGGGCGCACATATATCACTGTGGTATGATGCTTTTAATTCTTTTGGGAAGATACCTAGAAGGGAAATAGCTGGGTTGAATGGGACCTCCGTTCCTTGTTTTTTCAAGAATCTCCACACTAATTTCCACAGTGGTTGCTCCAGTCTGCCTTACCACCAACAGTGGAGAAGGATTCCTTTCCCCCCAGAGCCCCTCCAGCATTTGTTATTGCTTGATTTCTTCATAACAGCCCTTCTTTCTGGGGTGAGATGGAATCTCAGTTTTGTTTTAATTTGCATTTCTTGAATGACCAGTGATGTTGAACATCTTTTCACATATTTATTTGCTGTTCATATTTCTTCATCTGAGAAGTGGGTATTCATCTCAGATGCCTAGTTTTGGATTGGGTTTTTAAATGTGGGAGCACTGATTTTTCTGGAGTTCTTTATATGTTCTCAGTAGTAATCCTTTGTATTGAGGTACAGCTGGCAAACATTTTCTCCCATGTTTTGGGTTATCTCTTCACTCTGTTGGTGGTTTCTCTTGCTGTGCAAAAGACCCTATTTCCAATAGAGTGAGATGCCAAAGGTTAATTATTTGTGTAGTTCCTGTGCAGTAGAGGTTTTGTTCATGAAATCTTTGCTTACACTAATGTCTTGAAGAGTTTTACCTACTCTATACCTTTGTTATTCTAGGTCTCTTCTGGTGCCAGATAAATTTTAGGATTGTTTTCTCTAATTCTGTGAGATATGCTATTGGGATTGCATTGAATCTGTTATAATAGTTTTGGAATGGAGGTCATTTTCACTATGTTGTTTCTTCCTACCCAAAAGCATGGGATGTCTCTCCATTTTTCAATGTTCTCTTCCATCTCCTTTTTTTAGAGTACTATAGTTTTCATTGTAAAGGTCTTTTACATCCTTTGTTAGATTGATTCCTAGCTAGCTCACTTTTTTGGATGCTATTGTAAAAGGTATTGTTTCCCTAATTTCTCTTGCAGTGAGTTTTTATTAATGTACGGGAAGGCTATACATGAGTGTTGACTTCATAGCCAGCTACATTACTGATTTTGCCTATTAAATCTAGTAGTCTTTTTTTTTTTTTTTTTGGTACTGGGGATCAAACACATGACCTTGGACTTGCCAAGCAGGCAATTGTGCCACTGAGCTAAACCCCTGGCCTAGTAGTCTTTTAGTGGAATTTTTGGGATCTTCTGAGTAGAGTATCATGTCATCTGCAAATAATGTTTAACATTCTTCCTTTTTCTATCTTTATTCCTTGTATTTCTTTGTCTTGTCTAATTGCTCCAGCTGAAGTTTCCAAGAACTATATTGAATAAGAATGGAGACAGTGAAGATCCTTGTCTTGTTCTTGATTTTAGAGAGAAAGCTTTCAGTTTTTGTCCATTTAGTATGATGTTTACTTTTGGTTTGTTGTAGGTGGCTTTTATCAGATTGAGGTAAAGACCATCTATTCCAATTTTCTGTAGAGTTTTTATCATAATTGGGTGTTGGACTTTGTCAAAAGCTTTTTCTGCATCTGTTGAGATTATCATATGATTTTTGTTCTTGGCTTTATTGTTATGGTATATTTATGGATTTCTGTATGTTGAACCATCCTTGCATCTCTGCGATGAATCCTACTTGATCATGGCGTACAGTCTTCTTGATTTGTCGCAGTCTGTTTGCCAAAACATCTGTAAAGAACTGTAATCATAATGTATGTTTTAAGACAGTTGAGGCAAGGGAACATTTAGGGTATGGTAGGAAGAAAATTGGGTGTCTTGTACACATTGTAGATTGGATATTGTGCAGAGTTATGGAAAGGGACAGTCATTACATGACCTTTTTATCTTCTGAGATTGAAATACAAATACATAAACTGGTTAATTGAAATTAGTTATTTTAGGTAGTTGTTTTGCATCTTTGTTAAATTTGTTTCGAAAATATTCCAATTCCATTGTTGAAATTTGAAATATATTAGTTAATTCCATTTGCAAGGATCATTTCCTTGGGTGAAGTTTGCATCCTGGGTGTGGTGGATTAACTAATGTTCAGTTAGTAACTCAGCTGAATTGAATCAGAGTGGTGCTGGGTGTGGAAGGCGGCCCACCTGAGGATTGTTGTCAACTGCATCAAAGAACAGGAGGGGAAATTGGTATATGCTGTTGATTCTCCTGGAGAAGCTTGTCACTCTGGTTTTCCTGGTATGAACTCAGCTGTTCTCAGTGTCAGAAAAGCATGGGTCCTCGCTGTTGCTAAGGGTGGCTCTGATTCTCTTTGGGGGAGCTCTGGTCTTTACCTGGAGTGTTGTTTCCTGACTCCAGTGTAGAACCTTCAGTCCACTTGCTCAGATTCTTCATCCCACTGGTGAAGACTTGATAGCTTCCACCACTGACCTTTAGGCTTTCCCAGTGCAGATCCTTAATGCAGACTAGCATGAGACATTGTCGTGGACTCTAGGCCTCCAACGGGACTCGTGGAGGACATTGCCATGGGCTCTAGGTCTTTTGAGTGCACCTGTGCAGGATTTTGCCATGAATCTAGGCTCTCAGTGGGAATCTTTGGATCTCTAATCTTGCATTCTTCTGCATTTGACTTCTTGACTGGGTGTTATAAAATGATTCTGTAAATTATGCATCCTGTATTAAATCGATTCTCTTGCAAACCCTGACTATAACACTGGATATTAGTATTGTATATTTTTGCAGGTATGGTACTTTATGTATGTGAAAGGAAGCCTAAAGAGTTTTGTGTAGGTGTATGGTAGTATATGTAAGTATATTAAGGATACTCTTGAAAATGTATGTCACCAGTAGGAATAAAGGGGTGATTTTATTGTTTATTTTGGCTGTGGACAAATCATAGCATCTTTCTTTGGGAGCATTTCCTCATTGGTATTTTCCCCATGCTTAGGGGTAAAAAAATCCTCAGTGTGTAGCATTCTCATTTGTTACTTTGTAGATATTCAGTATGAACTTCAGAGTATAGTGGAAATTGATCATTTCTTAGGTTCCTGGTGTATAGTTTCTTGACACTGGGAGATGTTCCAAGAGGAAGAAAGCAGTTTGAAACTGTTGCATTTGGAAATTTTTTTCTGAAACAGTTTTGTCTCAGTGGTGTTGATCGGGTTTCTCAGAGCATTAAGAAAAGAGACAATTGGTTTCTTGTAATCATAAGGAAAGTATGAGAGATAAAAATGGGAGTTTGCTGAGTGTGGTGGTGCACACCTATAATCCCAGCACTCAGGAGGCTAAGGCACAAAGATTGTTTAGAGTTCAAAGTTAGCCTGGTTTACAAAGTGAGTTCAAGGTTACAAAGTGAGTTCAAAGCCAGCCTAAACTGCATAGAGACCCTGTCTCAAGAAGACCAAAAAAAAGAAAAAAAAGAATTTGCTTCCTCACCACTTTGTCTGATGACAAGCTTCTCAAGTTCTAGGTAGCTTGGCAAGTGTCATTGCTCAGGGGAATGTGCTGCTCAGTGTAACCCTTTCCCAGGCCCGTGATACATAGGGTTCGATTACATTGATTTTAGCAAGTATCTTTGATGAGAGCTGAAGTCTGATACCTCAGAGAAAGATCTCTTATGTCTGTGTGTATGTAATTGATTATGTGTAAACTTACTGGTTCTTTTTCTGACCTCAATGACCTGTGTAAATGTTGATGTTTTATGTTCTTTATTTTGAAAGGAATAAGTTGGGTGGCAAAGAAAGAACAGCTTGGGACTGTTTTGCTCAGTTGATCTTTCCTCTTACCTCTTGTTTCCCCACCTCTCTTACTCAGCCTTTTCTTCCTTTCCTTCTCATTTTGATCCAGCAGGCACAATTTTCTGTTCAGCCCCCAATTTTCATTCCAAATGCAGAACTTTTTTGGGGGAGCAGGGTGGGAGTGAGTAAGTGGGAGACTTGATTAGTGGAAGAGATTGAATAGAACCATCTTTGTTATCCTTGTTGCTCTCATGGAGTTGGATACTATGGGCAATTAGTTCTTATGGTGATGAAATGGAAGTTTTTTCTGTATGTAACTGAAAAATGCATAGATATAGCCATGTACCAGAGCCTAAATGAATGAATTGTGTAATCGAAGATATTTAACTGTCTGAAATTTTGTTTTGCTTGTAGCTAGTGAATATTTAAAAAACATTCAAATAATTGTTGAATCAGCATGCTTTTTCTTAATATGGATGATAGTTTATTATTGATAAAAGATCATCTTGTCTGTTGTAGAGTGTGAGTTTGGGTATGAAATACTAGTGACATTTGGAACCAGATATATTTGACATTTAATTCTTTTGAACTAGTGTGTTATGATAGCTGAGGGTGTTCTTGTGGAACCTTTGAGGACTGAACATAGGGACAAGCCATTAGTGCTAACCACCTAGAATTACAAGCAAAATCTGTGTACGATGTTTTATATATTTGGTTAAAAAATAATTCATTATTTAGCAGTTGAGAGATACAGGTTTTTTTTTTTTTCACTAAAAGGTTAATAAAGCATTTACTAAAATGAAATGTTTTTCTTTTCTACCACATGATGTATTATAAGGTGAATGGACAAGAAGCCATTAAAGGATTTAATTTAAAAAATGGAGCAACAAACACACATTGGGTGTCCATTTTACTTTAAACTTCATATTTCAAAACTATATTCACAGCTTTAGAAGTAAACTTTCCAGTAGCTGCATGGTATTAACCAGTGCTTTTTTTCCTCTGCTTTCTCCTGTTGCATCAACAGGCATGCTGCAGCAGTTCTTTTTGATCTAAAAATTACTTTGTTTGGAACTGAGAAAGAAAAATGTTCTAATCTCCTAGTAATGTTGTAATCTCAAGCAGTGCATGACTTGCTGTGGGAGTTCAGTGAGAGTCCCTCACTGAATGCTCCAGAGTTGTCTAGACTAGACCTTTTAGAATCTGAAGATTGAGCTGTAATGTCCTCCAGAGGAAGGACAGTTCCTCAGAACTAAAAATAATTTTCAAGGCGTTAAAAAGTCTGCATTTGAAGAGAATGAGACACATTATGGCAGCCATTGTTGACTTCCCTATTGTCTGGCCTCGAAGACCTAAAATGCCTTCATCATTCTATTCTGATCAGTTCTATACTATTTTGTTTTGTATGAATTCATTGTACGTGAAGATATGGACAACTATATGGAAGAAAACAAGAGACAATGTGATAGACAGTGAAGATCTCCAGTTGTCTGGCTTTGAAATCTGTTTCTCTTATATTGCTTTCTTATGATCTGTTTTGTTCTGTGTTGTTCTGTTTAATTGTAGTCTTTTAAAAATAAAATTTAAAAAAAGTCTGCATTAAAAGCTGTGAGAGAATGTTGCCTAAAATTGTTTATTCAGAGCTTAGTTTCAGGTAAGTTTTTGCATCTATCTTTCATGGATGATACATTTAATACTGTAGTGTAGTTTTAATTTTAGATCATATTTAATATTCTATTTAGTTTTAGATCATATTTTGCCATCATATATATTCTGAAAAGTTCATTGCTAGATTCTCTGCTGCTTTGTACTAGTGCTTCATAGCAGATTGTATGGGTTTTTGGAAAACAGGTGACCTTGGCAAATAATATTTATACATTAGTATTTTTGAAGTGCAGCTGTCCTTTTAATTGTGGTAGTATTCCTACTTGTGTATTCTGTCATTTAAAAAATTCTTTCATTAAGCATTTTTATTAACCCCATCATAGAAACAACCTGTAATAGCTTTAGTACATGTTATTGAAAATGTGCTACTAGTAAATTTAACTAAAGATACAGAGACAACAGTTCACAATAGTTAGGGTCACTAAATAAAGTCACTGTATAGAAAAAATTTGTAAATAATATACTTCAGATAAACAATGAGTTGATAGAGGGTTCCCTGGTTTTGTAAGTGCCTGGAACTGGAAGCAAAATGTCAAGAGTGTTTATGTGTGTTCTGCCATTTTTGACTACAGTAAGGAGGCATCTACAGATTCTTTCTGTATACCTTGCTAATCTGCTTAATCAAAAAATAAAGTTCCACCTTAATAAGATGGAACTATGGTAAGGTCTTCTCTTAATTGTGTTACATCCTCCTAGTAAGTACCATAGTCCACGTTGTAAATTTTATATGGGTTTCAGCTTTTCTATACTAGAATATAGTTGAAAATTTTGCAGATTGTGATTAGAACATAATTTTTAATAGATTATTAAAAGTTTCTGATTGTGCATTAGAGTTTGTTAAAGCCAGCCTTGCAACTTGAACTGGACATAGTTTAGTCTCTGATATTGTAATAGATCAGCTCTGCTGAGCTCTGAACTAGTTTAATGAAGTCAGATAATGCTGAATCCTAAGGAGAATTAAAATCTGAACTGCAGTTGCATAATTAGGGCATTATCTGTAGGGAATGCATAATAGTTCAAATATCTATGCTTTTTCTTTTAGAATTTGATTTTTCCATGTCATTACATGGTATATGCATTGAATTTTTTTTGTTAGGCTTCCTTTCTCCTTTTTCCACAGTGCTATGGGATCCTTGGGAATTTATGACTGAATAGGAAAGGAATGCTATTTTCTAGATCAGTTTCTCTTGTTGGATTTTAATTATTATCTGTTTAATTATTTACAGAAAGATTACCTTTAAAAGGTAGTGTGAGAGACTTGTATAGACTGTGCTCTCTGACATTGCTGAGTCCTTGGTTATTTGGGGCTGTGAGTGACTTACTAGCCATTTAAAAGTGGCCTGCCTAAATAAATGCTTTTCTACCAAGTGATGAAAGACTACCTTTAAAAAAAAAATTCAAGCCCAGTGTGATGGTGCATGCCTTTAATCCTAGCACTTGGGAGGCTGAAGCAGGAGGATCACTGAGTTGAATCCAGCCTGGGCTAGTGAGTCCAAGGCCAACAAATCCTTGCAAAACTGCCCCCACCAAGAAATGCATTGCAAACTTACAATTTCCCAGAAGAGAATAAGAATTTTGTTAGGAAGGAGGAATGGGTATATTAGCAGCAGTGTCTGCCACATCAAAAGACCATTTGTTGAATTTAACATATGTTGTAGTTAACACGGGCATAAGAGAGAAGAAAGTAGTAATGTGTTAGTGTTTGAGACCCAGTGTCCTAGATGTATCGAACTGTGTACTCCTTTGGTGAGTGTAGACTTGCCATTGTGCAGATCGAGGTATAGTACTTGCTTGCTAGAGTGTATCTGATTTGAACCATGATTTAATAACTGCTCAGTTGTTAATTTGAAAAAGTAGAAAATTATTATTTGTTGATACAACTTGTATAATATTTGTTTTTACTGCTTTCAAATGTGTATATCATTTTTAGAACCCACACAGCATGTATTTTAAGTGTGTGTTTTTAGTTTTTTCTCCTTTTGCATCTGTATTGGAAGAGTGAATTGATTTGGCATGCTAAGACGTATTCCATCCATCATCTTCGTGATAATTCATGTGAACAACTAGGTCTTGTGTTATGTTACTGCTTGCGTTTAGCACTCCATTCATTCTTTCATGTAGAACCCAACAATGTTGAAAAACAGTATGAGTAGCTGCTCATACTAGCAAGAATCGTTTTAATTCTTTCTGTATCCATAGCCTAGCTGACTGAACACATACAGGCATTACATGTATCTGTTTTGTTTTGTTGGGGCCACATACATGTTAGATAAGCTACTGTTATCATCACTGAGCTACATTTTTAGCCCAGTATTTTGGTTTCAGTTCATGTTCTCTGTTGTGTGATGACTTCAAGCTGTTTTCTGTTTGCCTTATTAACTAGTGCTAGTTTTAAGTCTTTTGTCTACTTTAGATGGAGACATCAGTCTTAAACTGATTTATAGGAATTCTTTGTATATTTTACATATTCCCCCCTGCCCCCACCCCTTCACCGCATGTACACACACACACACACACACACACACACGATCACATGCACACGCGCGTGCGTGTTGCAGTTATCTTTGCCTCACATGTGTTTTACTTTTTTATTCCCTTGGTCTTTTTCCCCACAGAGCTAGAAGTCAAACTTAGGACATTGCACATACTAGACAAATGCTCTACCTCTGAGCTATACCTTTCTTCCTTAGTGGTTAAACAGAACTTCTTAATTTTAATGAAATACAGTTTATCAGTGTTTTATGTTATCAGTGTTCTTTGTGTTCAGACAAGTTTTGTCTTTTTCAAAGTCACAGAAATGTGCTATGTTTCAGTTTTACACTTGTGTCTGTTGTACATGTTTGCATGTGATGTTAATGGTGAAAGCTCATTTTAAAAATACAGATATCAAGTTGATCAAGTACAGTAGTAGTATTTATTGAGATAGTTTACCCCTAGTGATTTGATATGGTGATACTTATCTTTAATCAGGTGATTGAATATGTGTGGGTCTGTTTCTAAGCTCTTTATTGTGTTCCATTGGTCGATTTGCCCATTTCTGCATTAGTGGCACTCTCTTTATAGCTGTAACTTTTAGGTCAGTCTTGATATTTGATAGTTTAGATTCAGTAGCTTTATTATTTGTTTTAGCTATTCTGCACCCTTTGCATTTCTATATAAATTTTAGAGTCAGCTTGTCAATTTCAATTAAAAAGAAACTGTTGGGGTTTTGATTGAAATTCTATTGACTATAGATTAACTTTGGGAGAACTGTCATGTTATAATATTAAGTTTTCCAACCATAAGGATGGAGTATATTAATTCTATTTATGTAAGTCGTCTTTAATTTCTCTCAGCAGTGATTTACAATTTTAAGTATAGCAGCTCTATATATC
Source organism: Hydrochoerus hydrochaeris (assembly GCA_004027455.1). Taxonomy (NCBI): domain Eukaryota; kingdom Metazoa; phylum Chordata; class Mammalia; order Rodentia; family Hydrochaeridae; genus Hydrochoerus; species Hydrochoerus hydrochaeris. Next base: position 27,932 of record PVLA01006753.1, read on the forward strand.
TTTTAGGTTTATTTACTGGTACTGAATGTCTTTTGGTGCTGTGGTAGATTATAGTTTAAATTCCTTTTTAAAAATTTGTTGCTTTGAACATTGAAATAAAATAAATTTTTGTATCTTACAATCAGTGACCTTGCTAAATTCATTTGCAAATGGTAATAGTTTATAGATCCCTTTGTGTGGTTTATGTGTCTGGTCATGTTATGTATAAATAATGACAGGTTTATTTCTTCATTTTCTCTCTTTATGATTCTTTGTTTTGCTTTTCTTGCTTACTTTCCCTAGCTAGGACTTTCAGTATAATATTGAGTAGGTATAGTGATAGTGAATCTGCTCATCTTTTTCCTAGCATCAAGAGAAAACAGCACAATATTTCACCACTAAATATGATACTAACTTGGTAACTGGGTCTTTTTATATTTAGTTATTCCATAGGGTCAGGGTGCCATTTTACTGTGTTGATTGTTATGATGTTTTTATTATGATTTATTGTTAATGTTTTTATTTATAACTTAAACCTTGTTCTAAAAAAAATTGTATAGCAAGTAACCTTTTAAGTACTTCTCTCCTTTTTTAGGGGGAACCCAGGGCTCTTTCGTGCTCAGCAGTTACTCTATCACTGAGCCGCATCCCCAGCCATCTGTCTTTCAAGGCTGGCTTGAACTGAGTCCCCTTCCTCAGCCTCCAAAGTAGCTAGAGTAACGGGCTTGTGCAACTGTACTAGGCAGTTTTTAGCACTTTTGAGGTCACACAGTATCATTTAAAGTTTTACTACCTCGAGACTTGTAGGGGACACTTCATTTTCAAGAAAATTCTAAGGGAAAGTAATCTTGCAAGTGGTATTTGGGCAGACTTCCTTTTGTGTAGAAATGCAGTGTAAAATAATATCAAATACTGAGTAATAATAGTTGCAATTTTAGTCGCTTTTACATGGATTTAAAGCTCCTTAATAGCAGAATACACTATTTCTATAGTATTTTTTCTTTTCCTTTTTGGAAAGGCATTTGTATTTTGTATTTTTGTAGATATCCTAATTGCATTACTAGGATTTTTTATTAGTATATATTTGTGATACATACTGGTAATAAATAAATTTCTAGTTGGGATTTGTGAATTGGTACGTATCTATATGGCAGCTCCGTCTTTACTTCTCTTTCCCTCACCCCTCTTCTTCCATCCCTAGAGCCCTTCTGTCTTCACAAAGGATCTTTCTGTTTCTTTTCATTTGCCTTCCACTTTGCTCCTTAGATTGTGTATACTTTAGGTTTTTCATACAAGAGAAAGCATAAGGTAAATTTCTGTGGTTTATTCTCTTAGCATTATGGTTTCAGGGTGCATCTATTTTCTTATAAAGGTCTCAAATTTATCGTTTTTGAAGGCCTAATAGTGTACTCTGTTGTGTATTTCTTTATATATTCATTTGTTCATAGGAATATAGTCTGCTTCAAAGGTTTAGTTAGGAGTTGAATGTATCTTTGGTAATATGTCATCTTTAACACTTTCAGGAAAATATACCTGGAAGAGGTATTTCTGGGTCAAATGTGATTTCTGGTTTTAGTTTTTTGAGGACTCTGCCATATGGGTTTTCATGGTAGTTACACTAGTTTGCACTCCTGCCAGTATTGTAAAGGTGTTTGCTGACCCCACCGCTGCCTAGCTAGCATTTGTTATTTTTTGAATTCTTAATGATTGTTATTTGTTCTGAACTAAGACAGAATCTCAGTGTTATTTTGATTTGCAGTTGTCTAATGGCCAAAGATGTTGAGCATTTTTTGAGGTACTAATGGCCATTTTTTACTTCTTTGAGAAATGTCTTACTCATTTTAGTCGCTCATTTTTTGAGTTCTTAATACTGTATATTCTAGATATTAGTCTTCTGTTCTAGGCATATCTGATAAAATTCTTTGCCATTCTGTAGGTTTAGTGTTTATAATAAGGACTTCATTCAATAAGTATTTGCCAAGTATCTGTTATATTCCAGGCAGTGTTCCATGCTCTGGGGAATATAGCAGGGAGAACAGAGTTTTTCATGGGCTTTTAATTCTGCTTGCAGATCAGAATAGGACAAGAATAAAATAATTGGTTTAATAGTGAAAAATACATATGTAAGCTAATTGATAATCAGTGGTAAAGAGAAAAATAGTGTGCAGAGTAATTTATGAGGATATGTTATAGTTCAAAATAGGAAGTGTCTTTGGGAAAGACCTACAGATGCTGGTGTTTCCTTCTGATACGGTGCATCAGGTTGCTCACAGACAAGGGTAGGGAAGAGGCATACATTATATCAGTAACCTTTGTACCTGTTGATTTTTTAAACATGTAATACATTTATAAGAAGTTTTATTGAAAGATTAGACCACTGTGATGTTAGGGGCTAGTGAATAGGGAGCTGTTCCATTTTCTGCAGTCCATTCTGGTCCTTTCACATGATCAGGGTTTTCCCATAAAAAAACAAACATTAAGTGGTTCTATAGTTATATTTTTTTGTTAATAGCATATTAAGGAAAAGGGCTTCCTGAGAAAAAAGGGAGATTTAAATGGCAAAAAGGTGGGAGATAAAAAGCTATCATAAAATCTACCTGAAAGAACCTTTTGCTGTTATTTTAAATCACTAACAAGGTTGCTTGTCTTTCTAACAATAACTAACTTCCCCTGGGTTTCAGTTAAGCCTTTTTGAGAAGCTTGAGCCTATTGAATGGAAGTAGTGAGGCTGAGTGAAGGTTTGATGTGCACTGCCCATTACCTGCATGTGAAATAGCAGTTCAGGTTTACTTGAGGTTTCTGTTAAAAAGTCAAAAGGATTTTTAGGTCCTCAGTTTAGGTACTGGAAGACAGTGCAGGCTGGCCTTGAATTCACTTTTGGCCCAAGTTGGCCTAGATCCTCCTACTTTAGCCTCCTGAGTGATGGGATTTATAGGGGTTACCACCACACTCAGCTAGAATATTCTAATAGTATGAGTTAATTGTAACTAGGTAGAATAGATGAAAAGCTTTTAAAGCTCGGAATTCATCAAAATAGACTCCTTTTTAAAGATTATTTTCTGTCACTAACTGGAATCTGTGTTGTGTACCTTACAATCTGCTAGCTGCTGTTACCAAACAGTCCCTTTGTGAGGTGTGAAGTTTTTATTTTGTGGACATTCCCATAGGGCTGTATGAGGAAATTGTGAAATAAAGGGCCAGATTAACTTAAACAAACAAAGAAACAAACAACTTGGCCTATTTGGAAGGGAATAAACAACTACAGGCCACAGTTTTTGCTTTTCTGGAGTGTCAAATTTCAGCTCGGAGCAAATTCTTCAGCAGAGCAATAAACCTTTGAAAATTGCTTTATAATGGAAATGCTGACAGACCATTAACCGTAGTGGTGCAAATGCACTTCTCTGACATACATAAGGTTGTCCCAAGTTGCTAAATAGTAGTAAACCATGTTGGCCAGTGTGCATCCTGTGGAAGCCTGTATTTATGGATGTACGCAGTCTGTCATGTTATACCACCTAATTATTAATGGGGAAGCTCAAACATACCACCTTTGACATGGTGGAGAAGTATGATTTTAGAAGGAAAGAGTAGTTTAGGCTCTGCTGGTGCTGCTGATAGCTCATTTTATATTTTCCACACTGGAAAAGGCCCAGGGTAAATTTAACATGATACATTTAATCACTATTCCAATTACAGTGCCACTGAAGCAGATCAATGTTTTCTTACTACCAATTCATTGGAACTTCTAGGTCATAAAGTATCATTATTAGGCATATTGGAAAGTCTCAGCCCAATGGAAATGTGGATTCTGGGATTTTCCAGTTGCTTTGAAATAGTAACAGAGGTTGCTTGGATGTACATTTTTCCTACGTGAAATGAAAACTGCAATTTTAAAGGGATTGATAGGACAAAATGAGAATCCTATAATGCCCCAGGGAAGGATGAAGCAGAATATCCACATCTACAAGTTAAATATGGAAAATGTTGAAAAGAGATGGATACTTGCACAGCGGTCTGTTAAATAACTGATATTCCTGCTGATAATGTGTGGAGAGACTACTTTGGGCTTGTGTTCATGGAACCTACTAGCACAGTGCCTGGGACAAAATACAGGAATATGTAAATATTTACTGTGTTTATTGGAAAACTGTTTGAGGTGGGGCTGTCAGGTACCATGCTAGATACTGTGTAAGGTTTGTAGTATGTATGTTTGTATCCCATGTCGGATAGTCATACACGAGCAGCTGGCATTAATTTATAAAAGATTTCTGAAAGTGTACATTTTGATATGCTGAATATCATGAATGCAAAAACTCAAGTATATTTTGGCTTGAGTCATGGTTTCTGAAATATATGTACAGTAAAAGTATCTGACATTACAATCGGATAAAAATCCTGTGCTCCTGTACTTAAAGTTCAGTGCTAATTGACTGGATTTAACTGTTCTATTTGATTCAGAATTTTTTCTTTACTTTCTAGTAGCAGTTTTCAAATGTGATTGCCCACAGGGTCGTGAAGAAAATATCAGCAGGATATGGTGTCATATGACTGTAAAATTCTTATGGACATACCCATCTAACTGTTTTTAAGCTATTCAGTGTTTAGTACAATCACAGTATTCTGCAGTCATTACCACTGTCTAGTTCTATAACATTTTCATCACCTCATCTAGAAAACCTCTTGCTAGTCAGCAGTCACTCCATTTGTCTCTCTCCTTAACTACTTAGAGCTAGTAATCTGCCTATTGTCTTACAGATTTACTGTACTTGTTCTGTGTATTTCATGCCTGTGAGTATTTTCACTTTGCATAATGCTTTCAAAGTTCATCTGTGTTGTAGTATGTATCATTACTGCACTACTTTATGTCTGAATAATACGCTGTTGTATGGTTATACCCATTTATCCACCCATCAGTTGATAGATACTTGGATTTTTCCACCTGTTTAGGCTGAGTAGTGTTGCCACAAACATTCAGCACAAGTTTTTGTTAGAACATTTGCTTTCAGTTCTTTTTGGTTAGATACTTAGGAGTGGAATTGCTGAATCAGGTGGTAGTTCAGTATTTTAACTTTTTGAGGAATTGCCAAACTACTTCCCACAGTTAGTGCACCATTTCACATCCCACCAACTCTATGAGGGTTCTGATTTCTTTACATCCTATTTGACACTTGCTTTCTGTTTTGTGTGTTTGTTTGGTTTTTATTTTTTACTGTAGACATCCTATTAGATGTCCACAGATGTGTATCTTACTATGTTTTTGATTGGCATTTTGCTGATGACTGATGACATTATACACTTTTTGACCAATGAGTGATGATGTTTAAATTAAAAATTTACTATGTAAAATTTATTGATACTCTGCTTTGAACTCATGTATCCCCTTTTTCTTGTCATTTTATGAAGCAGTTCTAGAAGTTTTCTCTTGTGTCTTTACAACATGTGATCAAAAATGTTGTAGGCCCCTGAAAACGTTATGGTGTTTCTTCATCCTTCACTAGATCTGGGGACTTCTGGCTCTTCCCTCAGAGTCAAAAATGTCCATAAAATATTTGAGTAATTGTTTGGAATTCAATTGGAAGCAATCAAGACATTGGTGCAGCTATGATGGTGCAACTAAAGACGTTCAACTGCTTCAGCAAGTGGTAAGAGCTGGCGTGGTGGCACACACAGCCATAATCCTAGCACTGTGGGAGGCTGAGTAAAAAGCCTGGCACGCACAAGCCAGCAAGAGCCAAAAACAAAAACGAGGCACAAATAAATGGGATGAGTGTATTTGAAGCTAGGGAAGCCGGGAGTATTTTGAAGGGAATTAATGATAATATGTCTTACTGTAATAAATTAAAAAAAATTAAGCATTCAATGTATTTTTCTGTCATATATACATCTTCTCTGGAAAGAAGTGCTTTTTTTTTTTTTTGGTCCATTATTTAATTGGGTTATTTTGTTGAAGGTTAAAGACTTTTGATTATGAAAATTTATATATTATGTGAGAGCCTTATTTTGGGTTATAAAAATAAGAAATTATACTCCATTCTTTTAAAGCCAAATTTTATTGAATATTTAATTTTTATCTATTTTTTTTTTTTAGAATTATGACTCACTTTAATTTTATAGGCCTGATGTCTGACTCCCTGTGCTAATTGGTATTAGCAGATAATTCTTCACAAAATTATTGTTTTACATTGATTGTTTTTTAGATCATGGATGGCTCCTGTCCCAACATTTTTGTTACCAGCTTTATTGAGGTCTAATTTACATACCATAAAACTCATCCATTATAACAATATACATTGAATTTTAGTAAATTTTATAGAGTTGTATTATGATAATTCAGTTTCAGAAATTTTTATCATCCTGAAATTTTCATCACCCTGTGTGTTGGTACACATTGCCTGCTCTATAGCTGGGTGGTTTATATTGATTTGCCCTTTATGAGTCTTGCATGTAAATAGAGCCAAAATGAGACGTAGTTTTCTGTGACAAGCTTCTTTTACTGAGGACAGTGTTTCTGAGGTCCATTCATGTTGTATGTAGCATGTACATGCTGGGTGTTCTTTTTTATTGCTGAGTTACGTTATACTCTTCTGTGGATAATGCATTTCATTTTTCTGTTCAGTTGATGGACATTTGGATTGTGTTTAGTTTTTGACTAAAGTTCATGTACAAGCTTTTGTGTGTGCATTTTTCTCTGACTTTTTATTTGAAAACTTTCCATTCCACAGAAAGATTAAGATAAGTTAGCATAATGAACTCCTGGATGTCCTTGACCTAGACTCACCAGTTAACTTTGTCACATGTGCCTTGTCTTTTAAAATAAATTTAACCCTTTTAGAACCGCTTGTTGTCCATATTCTTACTTTTTTCTTCTGAAATTGTTATGGCATGAAATTTCCTTAAGAATGAAAGTGTTTTCTACATAACCACAGTGTTGTACTTAGAAGATTAGTAATTTCATGTTAACTTTTTAATAGCCAATATTGAATTTTAATCAATTGTCTCAAAAAATCATATTAATCTCTCTGTTCAAGATCCAATAAATGATTTATGGATTGCATTTGGCTGTTAGTGTCTTCAATTTACCCTACTTTCCTGCCTCTTTTTGTTCATTCTGCAAATGAGATTTCAAAAGAACGTAGGTCACTTACCCTGTTTTAGGTTTGTTATGTTGCTTTCTTGTGCTTTCAGTTAAATATTTCTGGAGGGGATATTTAGGATTAAGGTGGTTTGCAATTTTATGTGCACTAGTGATTAAGCAAAAAGCAAATTAAAATATGGAATCATAAAGTGTCCATGCTGTATTTTAGTGTAAAACATTGCATTAGGGTGAAATATGATATGTCAGGTTTTCCCTTTACTCTTGTAGAGTTTTAATAACTTGACTTTAGTACCACAATCTAAAGGTATAACTTTTTTATATTTGCTAAGTAATTTGCGGGATGAATCTTTGAGACCATATGGTATCTTATTCTTCAGTAACCTTTACCTAATTGTTTTAGTATTCATTGCTTGGAATAATTATTGCATTAAAGAGTGCATAAAGAACTTTTAAAAAAGAACTTTCTAAATTGTATAGTTGAAAAGACATTTTGCATTTCTTCTTTAGGTTTCTATGCTTGGGTAAATATACCCTAGTCATCTTGACTTTATAAACTGTAGTTTATACTTGTGGTTTCACAGAGGCATTTACTTCTGAATGTATTGTGGTAGTATGTCAGAGTGTGGAGATAGATTTTGTTTTAGAACCTGCTATTGAATATGAAATGATACTTGATTGCAGGTTAGCAATGAGCAAAATGATAGAGCAATTAATAAATCCACTTAGAGGAAAAATTTATCCAGTTGTGAATAATCTCATGTATCACCTGTTTCCCCTCCAAGAAGATTTTTTGCCTAATGTTAAGAATTTCATTTTCATTTATTTTTGCAGTTTTTAATACTTTGATAAAATTACCTGAATTTTTTTCTCTGTATTTCTGAAATTGTTCATATAATGCTAGTGACTAATCATGAGTATAATCCCTGAATGTTGCATCTTTTTTATCCTATTTTTTATTATATGAAAAATAAAAATTTCAAAACCAAAGAAGGGAATAATAGTTATCACACTGTTACATCATTATTTTCAAATTAGTTACTTAGTACAAGACATATACCAAACCAATTCTTACAAAATGAAACATAGTAACATAAACTTTTTCATTGAAGTAAGACAAACTGTTAATATAAATGAAACAAATTAGCATATATATTGGAATATTTTTAAAACAGTGGAATATAATTTGGGAAAGTATTTGAGCTTTTATATACTTCTGTTTATCTCTTCTATTTTGCTGTTTATCTGTACATATCGTGTTTCTCATATAAGAGACACTGCGTGATTCTTGAGCTTGTATGTCTGACTTATTTCACTTAACTTTATATTCTAGTTTGTATCCATTAGGATGTTACATCTAAACCTTTCTTTTCCTGAGAAATGAGAATATGGTATGTTAATAATACCAGTAATTAGTGTGCAGCTATTTGTACCATAATTGTGGTTTATAACTGGCTTGTCTCAGGATATGGAAAATGTGTCCCAGAAGCTACTTATTCCAATTGGTGAGACTGACAGTTAAGGGAAAAAAATTGGTAAAATGTGGAACTTTCAAAATAATGTGGAAGCTTTAATTTAAAACATAAATGTACGTAAGCATTTTTAAAAACAAGGCCTAAGACTTTTTCTTTACATGTCAGTTGATTTGAGAGCATATGCTTATTTCTAAGTCATACAAGTAATACATCATCTGTGGTAGGTTGGCACAGTAGGAACATGGCCTCTGGGACCGGGCTGGAACCCTCCTCTCTTTTTGCCTATTTCCCCTTCCTCTCCTTTTTTCCCCCACTGCCCCTTCCTCCTCCCAGCATATAATTATTCAGAGTAATCAACATGGATTTCATAGAAATAATGCTTTCTTTTTGCACTTACTGATTTAGGTCATAACTGAACAATATAATTACAGTAACAAGTAGAACAGGCATAATTATAAGGTATAGGCAAATCTAGGAACAAAAGCCAACTGGCTTTAGAGATACTGGGCTCCATGGTGTGGAGGTGGGGAGTGGAAAGGAGCCTATTGGAAAGTGCTTTTGCTGCTGAGAGGTCATTTGCCAAGTTGTGGCTTTGTCAGTCTGTTCCTGGCGTCCTCAAGTACTTGTGGTTAATCTAGCTAGTTCAGTGCAGTCTGATCAAGAAAATCTCTGCTCTATTCTTCTAAAAGATGATGAAATTGCAGACTCACCATTTTAGGGTACTCACTGTACTTGTTATGGATCTGTTTTCTGCAAGTATGGAGCCTTTTGTCGTGTTTTTCTTATGACAGTTTGGGTGGCGTGTTTGTGGCGTGAAGTGGCAAGTTCTGTGAAAGTAGACTGACAGGTGTATCAGAACCCTGTTAGCTTAATTAGCCACAATTCAGTACCAGACCTCAGCTTTGGGAAGGAGAACCATGCACTCAAGTTGAATGCTGTCAGGTGGATCTTGAGCCAGGTGCTTTTTAGTATTTCCACAGAGTCTTAGGTGATGGCACTAATTCTGTTCATTAAATTTATGAATGGCATCAATAGACAACTGAATTGTAATTTAGAGCACCTCATAGTTCAGAAAGTTGTTGACTATAAATGGTAAGACATTTAGCAAGATCAGGGCAAGATACTTATCTTAAGGAAAGTAAATACTGTACCTACGGAAACTCAGTATGGGACTGTGTTAGGGTTTACACAAATAATTGTAAAAACAGCTCCAAAATGCTAAGAAAACCAGGTAAATAAAATTAATTGATGGCTTTTGTATTTGAAATCATTTACAAGAACTAACATTGGAATGGTGCTTACAGAAATCACAGGCCTATCCATTTACCATATTTAGGGTTAGACCTTCAGAGTCTAAGGACATAATAATTCCAGAATGAACAAAGTATTAAAAAAACTAGGAAATAGGCTATCAAAAGTAAACAGTGGCTACTTAGCCTAGGAATAACAAAGGAGAGTTCAGTATTTCTCTCAATGAATTATAGGTGATTATATTCTTGTGTAATTGTAGATTCAGAGACTGACAGGGGTCACCAATCTGAGTAACACATTTTATTGATAAATGAGAAAACCCAAGTCTAGGGTGCCACATTTCAATTCAGGCCATTGCTCTTACCTAGTGGCAGCCTGTGTTTTTAGACTGATGACAGTACTGTAAGATATACAACAGTGGGAGGGATACCAGTAGGACAGAAATTTAATATTGGCAAGCAGTAAACTTAGATACAAAAAGAAATAGTAGAATCTGATTTTGAAACAGAATAGCAAAAGAGATTTACTGTTTTAAGTTTAATTCTAATGGTTTTATGCTGGAAGTCACAGCAACTCAGGATGATGACATGGAGAATTTTCTTTTGCAAACTTTTAGTCAATCTTGTATTTTAGTGAATGATTAAAGCACCCAGGAAATAGAAAGTTTGAGCTTTGAATTTTATTTATTGGACAGGGAATAAGGAAAGCAGTTTTTCTTACACTATTATATTTTAGCCTTGCCCCATCCAACTTCAAGGTGGGAATGATATCTTCCTAACCTTTTCACAGTATCCTTGAGAATGTGCTAGTTGACTGATAAAAGGTGTAAAATGTTTGGAATTTGAGTAAAGGAAAGGTGCCCTTGAATTATAAGTGACATTTAAAAAATGTCAGTGACATTACCTGTACATTTAGGTTTTCCTTTTGTTTGTACATTGCTAATACTGCTTTCTCTTCTGTATATTTAGTAGACGTTTTGTTGGTTCTTATATCCTACTTGAATGACATGAAGTAAAATGTTGCATCATGTAAATGTCTTTTGACATGAATATTTTCCAGCTGTTTAAAAATACCTCCTGCTTTTCTTTCTTAGCCATAAAGCTGCCCTTGTATTCTGTTTAACTTTATAGTTTGAACTTTTGTAACTCTGTTGTCTCCTAGGCTTGTGCTTCATTTTCTGATGAAGAAAGATCTAATAATAATCCTTTAGGTGTACTTTTCATCTTCCTTTAAAATTATCCTGTCTTTGAGCTGATTTTCCGTAAACATGGATAAGTGAGTACCTCTGTCTCAAACTCTGAGTTATCATAATGAAAATAGATAAATGTGTATTTCATCAGGGTGAAGCAAGAATATTTGCCACTTGGATAGGGCAAGTACATAATTCTTGAATAGTTTTTATATGGTTGCAAAGATGGGAAATATAAAGCTCAATAGTTGGCTTAAGAAGTGGTTTTTATTTTTTTTGGTACTGGGAATTGAATTCAAGACCTTGCACTTGCCTGGTAGGCACTTAGGCCTGTGAGCTAAACTCCCGGCCTGAAGAATTTCTTTAGTATGATTAATCCATTGTAAAACTTGTGTATAACTGCTGTGGCTTTTATTTGGGAAAAGGCACTCTCATCTCTAGAAATGAGTGGTGCCTCCTCAGCCCCCTTGCAGAAGCAGCATGAGAAGCCAGAATAAAAGTGAAGCCAGGGAGTACTTGATTATTACTTCTGTTAAAGTTTTGTTCTCAGTGTAATTCTGAGATCTTTGCTTTTGTATTGAGTGGTTGAGAAATACTTCGTGTATCTGCTTTCATAGCAACACAAAGAATGCTTTTTTAGTAGCATTTTAAAATGGTGCAGCGATTTTTTGAGCTTATTTTTGTTCCCAAGATACTCATGAACTTGGGCATGACGATACACACCAGTAATCCCAGCTACTCAGAAGTCTGAGGGAGGAGGATAAAAGTTTAAGGCCAGCCTGGGGAATTTCACAAAACTCTGTCTTAAAGTTTAAAAAAAAAAAAAAAAAAAGCAAGCTGGACTGTAGCTCAGTGGTACAGTACTAGCCTAGCATATGTGACAGGCCCTGTGGGTTCAACTCCTGCACTGCAAAAAAGAAAGAAAACAAGCTATTTACTTGAACTATAATGTATAATATAGTAAAATTTTAAATGTATAATTTAATTTTGACAAAGGTGTATACCCATGTAATAACCCAGATCAAAGTAGATTTTTCCAGAAAGTGTCCTCCATTGGTGCACTGTAGATTTCTGAAAAAATACTTTTATAAGATAGGACAAGTTTAAATCAAAACATTAACTTGTATATGAGATCTTTAGGTAGTTGAAGAGCAATGAACTTGTTATTTTCTCCACTGTAAACGTGAATTCTGCTAAGCATTAATGTTTTTTTTTACACAGGGTTTGAATTTCCTGAAGTATATATTTGCATATGAAGAGATCTAAGCATAAGTCGATTCTCTGTTTTCTCTATAAGAAAAAAGTGTTTTGATTATGTTGGATACAGAAACTTTTAGAGGTTAGATGAAATAAGTTCTGTCAACAAGCAGCTCACACACATGTATTATAGATGTGTTTCACATGCAAATACATGTGCAGCTGGCCTGAGGATGTCACTCAGTGGTGCAAGTGCCTGCCTGGCAAGCACAAGGTTGTAAGCTTGATCCCTGGTACAAACAAAACAAAACAAAACAAAACACAGACAAAAACAACAAACAAAAAAAAATACATATGTAACTGGTAAAAATAATCTCATATTTTCACCTAGTTTATACCATTGGTAACTGCTTATAAATATTTAAGATCACAAAGTATATAAAATTATTTATATATACTCCTGATATAAATTTTGAAAAATTCTAATATTGTGAACAGATTTCTTTAATTTTCTCTACAGACACAAGTTTTGAATATTTACTAAAACCATTTTTAAAGATATTGAGTGTGGTTTTTCAGAGAATATCATATTTATTTTTTCAACTTCGAATTTGTTTGAGATAAAGCTTAGGTGTTAAATCTGTAAAATTTGTAAATGTTAGTGTCATTGGAAAAATCTACAGATGTTGGCATCACTGAAAACTTTATCCCAAGCCGTAAGTATCCATTCATACAACATTAAGAGAGTTGCCATCATTCTGATGTTATTTATAGTCTTCCTGACATTCCAGAGGATTTTATCATATTGTTTGCTAGATGATTTTCAGCAGTGTTTGATGGCAGCCACACACTGGTGTTTAAAACTGTATCCTCCGCTGTAAGGTCTGTTGGTGTAACCACCATGACAAAGCAGCCAGTGCTGAAGCTGCTTAATGTTCTTCCAGGGCGCGGCATCTCCACCTGTGATGAGGCCTCTACCGTTGCAGCCCTTTCACAGGTGCTGTTGGATGGAGGCTCCATGAACCATGATTCCTCTGACTTTTTCTTTTTTTTGAAATCCTAAATGTTATTTTCCTGGACATTACTGCATGCTTTCTTTTAGTTCTCTTGAAGCTTTTTCTGTTTTTTTGTTTTTTTTTTCACCTTGGGCTTGTTTGTATTTAGCATAAATTGAGTGCTATACTTGCCTTGAAATTAAGAATTTAATTGTAAAACTTGTTTGTTTTGGTTTTTTTGCAGACAGTGTCTTCTTTGGTAGCCCAGGCTAGTCTTGAACTGGTGATGATTGCCCCACCTTAGTCTCTTGAGTGCTGGGATTACAGCACCACCATCCCTAGCTTTATAAAACAATTTCTGATAATTTTAGGGAAGAAAATCTTACCTTTGGGCATAAAATGGTTAAGACAGTAGGAATTACTGCATATACATTTGTATGTATTAGAGTTGATAGTATCACTCAGTTGCTTTTACGTGAAGAATAATTTGAATTTTTATTCAGTTCATTTTTTTTTTCCTCTAGAGAAATCCCCTTTTCTGCAGAGACTTTCACATATTTTAAGTTTTATTCTCCTTCTTTTGACTATATTTGTGGCTATGCCTCACCTTGTTTATAATTGTTCGGTGGTTCTGGACTAAGTTGTTAGTAGTGTGTGGCAGGCCTCAGAGCAAAGACTCAAAATGCACATACTCAGCCACATGTGCTATGTTCTGCTCTCCTTGAATTTGGGTATAAAATGTTAATGCTGATTATAGTTCATCTGGGGTCTAAATTATTACATTCAAATTATGTTTTAAAATAAGCAGGAAGTTACATTTTAGAAACGAATCCCTATCTTGTTTTTGTAATAGTCCCTTAAAAAGAAAACTTTGCACGCATTTAAAATGATTTAGAGCAACGTGTAACAGTTCTGACAAGCAGGTTGTGCTGTTGCAAGTTTCCTATGTTGGAGCCAGCTAGGATGCCATCTACTTGAACTGGCCTTTTTTTTTGTTTGTTTGTTTGCCTGGGTTGAGCAGAGTTAGGATTTAGTAGAGCTGTTTGCTGTTTCTCAGCTATTCTAGGAATTTAAACTTTCTTGCTCTTAAAGGTAGTGTGTGACAGGTAGATTGTTATTAGTCTTTAATCATCTAATTTTACCTATAGACAAGGGAAAAGATTTTAGGAGTGGAGGCATTGTAGTCTGTTGTCCCTTCTTTCTTCTGTTCTTGTACCCTCTTCTTGCTTTCCTTTCATCAAGTAAATTCTTTTTCTCAGAATAAGTTTTAAAGGAAATCATTCAAGCACAGATTTATGACCAAAAATCTGTGTCCAAAAATGCTCACTACAGCAGTATTTATAATAGAAAAATACCTGGGAAAAATACAGTAGTGAGTGCAACTAAGCTATTAGTATATAGTAGATTATTTGTACTTGTTTATATTTTCTAATATATAATAGATTATTATAGAACAGTAGTGTTTTTGAAGCACATAATGACATGAGAAATATTAAGCGTAAAGTAAAATGAAATCTTTGTATGTATGTATTCCCTTATGAAAGTTTGGATATGTGCAAAAGAAAATGGATATGTGATATGAAGCATACTACACAACTTTACCAGTATGGTTAAATATATTAAGTTCTGTGTTAGGTATATCTCTGTAAAAATAAGAGGTATTTCAAAATGTTAACAATTCTTATTTTGGGAGGAAGAATTTTAAGTGATCCCTAGCTTTTTGTTCACATTTGTGTGTTTTTGCCTCCTAACTTCTGATTAAGGAGTATTTGCAAAACCAGCAAGTAGCAGAAACATTATCAAAAGGATAAACATTTAAACTGTGTGTGTGTGTGTGTGTGTGTGTGTGTGTGTGTGAGTGATTTTGAGACAGAGTCTCACTATGCAGTTCAGGCTGGCTTTGAGCTCACTTTGTAACCCAGGCGGGTCTTGAACTCATAATGATCTTTCTGTCTCAGCCTCCTGAGTGCTGGGATTACAGGTGTGTTATCACCCTAGTCTGTTAAACTGGTTTTTAACTCCATATCATTAGGAAGAAACTTCTTAAAGTGCCTGCCACCTGCTATTTCCTCAGTAGCAGGTTGTTGTAGTCAGGGGTTGTGCAGAGAACAATTAGAGTCAGGACTTGGAGTTTATAATATTTTTATGATGGTCACCCAGGGTTCTACCAGAAAATGTAGGAAATCTATCCACATCACTAAAGACATAGACTATTTAGCCAAGGGCCTGAATCCCACAGCAATGTCCCACATGAGTCCAGATGAAGACCCAGAGGTCATGACAATGCCTCCCACGAATTCAACTGGAGGTCTAGAGCCCACAAGAAGGACTCATGCCAGTCTGTTTTACGGATCTGTGCTGGGAAGGCCCAAAGGTCAGCAGTGGAAACTAGGAAGTCTATGCCAGCGGAGTGAAGGAGCTGTGCTGGTAGGTTGAGGGTTCTGCGCTGGAGCCGAGAAGTCACACTCACAACAACTCCAGGGCTGCCCTGAAAAGCACCACAGCCATCCTCAGCGACACGGAGGCCTTGAGCTCCTCCAACGATAAGCACAGTCAAGTACATGCCAGGAAGCCAGTGTGATGAATTTAACCTGGCGACCAAGCAGCACGTGTCTTCCCCTCTGGAGCCAGAAAGCAATGTTCGATGTAAGGGCTAGAGCTTTTCCAGGAGAACCAACAGCTCAAACAGCAGCATGTAGGAGAACTCACAATGCCTCAACCCATTAATACCTTAATGTACTAAGGTGATGCACTAATGTGATAGCGTCTCCTTCTGCACGTCTCTATGCTGGCAACTTTCCTCAGGTGAAACTTCTACACTCAGCGCCATGCTGATGTAATCCAGCTGGTGTTTAGTTGACCACCAGTTCTTAATCCATAACACAGGCCAGATACATAGGATAGTGTTACCTACCATTTATAACCAATACACTGTGATAGAGCACCAGAGATAAGTCTCAGGAGTTGTGGATTCCCTGTCATCTAGGTGGTATGAGAATGCCCTCTGTAGTGTGCATTTAAAAAATCTGCTTTTGTCATGGTTCATCTCTCTAAGAAGGGATTCATTTCTTCATTTACCAAATGTTTGTTGGGTACCTGTTAAATACCAAACAAGCTTGATCAGGAGGATTATTGCTTTCTTGGTACTTACTTTCTAGTGGTCAAAGATTGTCAATAAGAAAATAGGAAAGTGGTGACATATCAAAGAGAGATGTGCTGGGAGATTACAGAAGAGGGATTGATGTGAATTGAGTGGACAGGGTCAGAGAAAGACTACTGTGGAGGTTTTCGAAGTAGTTCCTGAGTGACAAGAGACTGCCTTCACAATAATTTGGAGATTGTGGAAGCAGTATAGACAAAAGCTCCATGGCACATTCTGGAAACAGGGAGAAGGCCAGGGTGGGTGAAATGTAGTGAGTCAGAGGGCAAAATGGCTAAGAGAGGAGGGCGGAGGGAGGCAGAATTGGATCATAAGGGTACTTCCAGACTTTAGTAAAGTTTGAATTTTATACCAAATTAAGAAGGAAGCTGTCGAATGGCATTAAACAAGAAAATTGCATGTTTTAAGTTTTTTTTTAAAGGTTACCTTGACTACTCAATGAAAAATCATTGTAAGGGGCCAGAAATAGGAGTGGGGAAACCAGTAGAAAGTTCTTTGCAATGCCCCAGTGGTGGTCAGAGTAGAAACACTGAGGAAGGAGAGTGGTACAATGCATAAGATATAAGGTCTATTTGCAAGTAGAGCTAGTTGATCTTGTTGAGTGTTACATACAGGAAACTGCAGGAAAGGGGAATCAAAAATGTCTTCTAGGATTTTGATTTGAACACCTAACAAGAAGGTGTTTCCATTTATAAATAACTTGGGAAAGGATGATAGAGCATTCTGATTTTGAAATACTGTGATACTGTGTTTGAACTGTGGGTTGAATGTCCAGTAGGCAGTTAGGAGCAAGGTGAAAGGGCTTGGAATTGAAGGTAAACATTTGTAGGTCATTAATGTATAGATAACAGTAGTTAAAGTCATGAGACTACCTGAAATTGCTAAGTGAGAAGTAGAGGTAATGAGGGTTGAGTCTTGAGACCTCCAGATAAGGACCTTGGCAGTCAAGGAGGACCTTGTAAAGACGATTAAAAGGGGAAGGTAGTTGGCAGGAAAATCAGGGAGGGGGAAGGTATCTAAAGACTTGTGACAGACAGGTGGTGAAGCTGTTTTAGAAGGAAGAGGAGGTCTGGCGGGGTGGGGCTGAGAAGAAATAAAATGAGACCAGAGACATAACCCTTGTACATTTAAAATAACAGATTTATTTTGTCAAAATTTTGAAGGCTAGGCGTCCAGAATCCCATGTTTTTGTGCATACTGCACACATAGACAAGTCTGTCACCTATCCTCGGATTCCCAGGTGATCAGACCACTTGTGTGTAGGTCAGTCACTTTCACTGCTCAACATGAGAAAGGAGCAAAGTTCACAGAAGTCTCTGCCAGTTCCTTTTGCTTTCAGAGTTGTTGACCCATGTCATCCAAATAGCCATAGTTTAGCAAGGGCTGTTATTTCTGTAGCCAAAAAGCTGGCTTATTTCAGATTTAAAACTTGTTTTGATTTATAATATCATTGCAATACATTATTTCTTTGGTAACCATATTTATAACTGTGTTGCCAAAAAAATCTTACAATGTGGAATGGATGTCATTTAGGTAATAATGTAGGTGTGGTCAGCATTTTAAATACATACACTGTAAAGAGAGATCCAAGAGACTCCAAAAAATGTGCTTTTCCCTCCGGAGTTCTTCTTACCAGCTTTGTGAGTAGCAGATGTTAATATGGGCACACGTGGAGTTGAGCTGCTCTGTTGTTCCCTGTACCAAGGCTTTCCATGATCCCTGCGGGATGTGGCGAGGCACCACATCCTGCTCTGCCTTTGGGAATCCTGCATGGACCAGAGCTAGTACACATGCCAGGAAGGTGTCTGCTTGTCTGCTGGGAATGCTAAGCTAGCCGAGGAATTCCTTGGAACTGAAATGATTGGGAGTCTAGGAGGGTGTGTGTGAATGTGGAGGAAAGGGTGGGGACGAAGCTGTAGTACCAGATGAGCAGCTTTACTTTTTGGGGGAGCTGCCTTTATCATCATCGCCCAGATCTTTAGTCCTGGGACCATTCTCACAGACAACCAGGGTGTCGACTTGGGATTTTTTTTTTTTAAATCAGTACCAGGGATCGAACTCAAGACCACGTGCTGACAAAGGCAGGTGCTTAAGCCTCAGAGCGGAATTCCCAGCTCCCTGACTTGGGATTGTTGTGCCCCTCAGCTTCTGTATTGGGGAAGAGGCCTTTTTATGGCATACTGAAAATAACACAGGCTTTCACATTAGATCAGATTTGTTCATTTACCATTTTTGTAATTTTTGGCAAATATGGCAAGTTGGTACTCATTTGGGGTCTCTTGTTTCCTCATTCTTAAAAATGGTTGAAGCAGCTGGTATTATACCTACCACATAGCAGACACGTAGTGTTATTTGCCAGTGTTACACATCTTTTTATTTGTTCAATCATTTTTATTCATTTATTGTTACTTGATTTTCTTCATTGCCCTTGATGTGTTCATTGTAAGCAGAATTCTGAAGGAATATCTACTTGTTGACATAGCAGCACCTTTATGAAAGAGAAATAGATCCTCTTCCTACTATCTTGTCACTCTGTGACAATTACTCTTAGATCTTGGATTCTAAAATGTTGGAAAATAATCATAGTCAGCAGGAAATACTTCTAAGGGAGGCTTTCTTTAATTGTAAGCATTAATAATAATAAGAAGGCTGTTTTTTTCTTTGTGTGTGTGTGTGTGTGTGTGTGTGTGTGTGTGTGTGTGTTTGTAGTGGCAGCTTTGGTCAAAGGCATAGATACTGGGAGGATTTGCTGAGGGATGAAGCTACGAATATGTCAGCTTTCCAATAGGAGTTTTCTAGGGGTTTTGGAAGAAGTTGTGATAGAAGATGAGGAAAAGAAAAAGGAGAATGAGCCTAGCAAACATCTCTATTGTGTAGTCCCTGGGCTGCTGTGTTGTGAGCAGGATGGCAGGGCGGCCTTTGCTGTTACCTAGAGCCAAGGTCGGGTATTCCTCTGCAGTTCTCCTGCTGTGCAACCATGGGCGAACTGCTCACCTGTCAGAGCGGGGTGAGATTTCATTCATTCTAAGACCTTTCAGCTAAACACCTTGGAAGAGATGGGGGAACATTTCCTCATTAAATTATTCATCACTTGTGGGCATTTGTAGTGTCTTCTGGTTACAGAAATGGTCATGAGATTTTTAAATGCAGTTTGGAAGAAAGGTAATATGGTAATACTTATCTTAGGGATCTTGGGAAGATTAATATGATAATGTATGTTAAATGTCCATTCAAGTTTAGTACTCAGTGAATTGCAGCTATTATTAACAGATGAAAGACATGAAAAATAACTTGAGAACATCTAAAAGAATTTTAAATAACAAGGTCATAATGTGAGCAGGATCTGAAACAGGACTACAATGATAGAGAGATGAGGTAAAAATTTAAGTGGTGATACGGAGATCAGATAATTATATATTTGAGAAAATGGTACCTCTTTACAGACAAAATATTCATTGTTTTAGATAACTTTATGGCATACATTTCAGTGTAAATGAGAATGTGGTGGTCCATGTGGACTAAATTGACTCCTGTGCCAACTTCTAGTCATGTTATAGTGTTTCTGAACTTACTGCTACCTGAGCTGTTAATCACGGTAAACAGAATAAATCATTGGTTAACTCATAGGTAGTACATTTAAAAAAGCACACCTTGGGGCAACCTACTGAGACCTTGTCTCAAAAAAAAAAAAAGGGCTCAGCATATATGTAGCACAGTGGTACAGTACTTGCCTAGCATATGTGAAGCTCTGGGCTCAATCTCTAGCATTGAGATGGGGTGAAGCAGGGTGGGATAGCTAGTCAGGAACTTGTTACTAGTTTATTAGTTCAGTTATTGGCTAGGAAATTCTTTGCCTAGATTAAAGAAATTTTTTTTTTTATGTTTTGATTTGAGTGACATGGAATTTTTAGCTCTTTTTTCTTTCTTTTCTTTTTTTTGTCCCAGGTCCAGCAAGACTATGAATCTCTGTTCCAAATGCTTTGCTGGTAAGTGCAGAAAAGGGTTTAAAAATATTTAATTTTTCTTCTTTTGGTTTTTAAGATTATTGAAATTATTTAACTCTGTTGATTGGTCCATGGGAATTTGGTTTCTCAGCATTGTCAACCAGTTTCTCCTTACTAAGGGGCTATGCATGCTTGCCTAGTGCTATTATAGTCATCATCCCTGAGTGAAATGGAATTTCATGTGTATTTGTACCAAAGAAACCGTAGTTTGCTGTTGTTAGTATATGATAGAATTACAAAAATTGTATTTCAGCATTTATCTCTGATCTTGACTTGCATGGTTGATAGTGAATGTTGTGTTTCTGATGCAGATGCAACAGGGAGAGTATTTTCATTGATGTCAGGAAAAGAATCCCACTGAGTTAGCTCCCTTTAATCATATCCATTCCTTGCAGTCACCTTCAGTCTCAAATCACTTAACTTCGTAGATCTGTCATTTGTGAAATGAAGGACCAGGACTTGTGTTTACCAGGCGTCTTTTCTAGCCCCCAAATGCTGCTGCTGCTATTCCGCCTCCTCTTCCTCCTTCTATTCCTCAAAAAACTCTGTGTCTTCAGTTTTATAAATCTTTACTAATTAGGATATGTTTAACTTTCCTTCTTTATTCACTTTGTTAGAGATAAACAAATTGAGACACAACTTAAAACAGTAAGGACAGATTTTAATCAATAAAATCACTGTGTTGTAGCAGAGATTCTAGTAGTTTAGCCTGCACAAAGGTGGTGGGCCTTTTAAAGGGAGACTAAAGGGGTAAAGGGAGGGGTTGAACAGAGGCTTAGTGTAGTCAGAGAAATGCAAACATTACAGGGAGTTGGTAAAATACTTTGATCATACCGATTGTGTCTGTTAGCTGGCAATTATTGGAAGTTAGGATTCTATTTTCCTACAGAGGATAGGAGATGGAGAACTTATCTTTCTTGATGATTACATTTAAAGAATGGCTTTCAGTTCCTTGAAAAAGACATGCCAGAGTTGTAGTGGGGAAAAAAATCAATCAATCTCAAAGGGACAGAGGAAGGATTCACAGTTATAATCCATTTTTAGTAAACAATCTAAGAAGATGATTAGGGGCTGTCTTAAGTGTTGACTAGAACCAATGGTAAATTCTTATGGCATCCTTGAATTTAAAGGAGTAGACAGTTCAAGAGGGGAAGGGTCATCCTAGGGCTATAGCCTTTCATGCCAGAAATATTAATGTGTATTCAGGAGAGAGTGAATGAAATCATTTGTTGAGTGTCTTTAGTTTTTCCAGGTTGAGGCCTAGTCAGGAGAAGGGCTCAGTTATTTTGCCTCTGCTAAAATATTCTGCTAAATGGAGAATACATCTCCCTGCCCCCAATGACCACCATTACATTAGCTGCTAGCAAATTGTATACTACACAGTAGTGTTATTTACTGGTAATATTGTTAGAATGAGAAATGTCTGTATCAGACATTTTTATATATGTAGAAGAGGAACCAGCTTGGCTGGATTTGCTAAAGGCTTGCTCACAACTCAATCAAAATTCTTCTCTTTGAGAGAATATTACTTTTACTTTCATTGGTTTGACATCCTTATCTTGAACCCTGATGTGGATGGCCTCTGTTACTTTTAAAAGATGAAATCATTTAAGATTGTTCATTGTTCTGTCACAAATGTATGGAATGCTTGTTTCCTTTTTTTTTTTTGAACCGGGAATTGAACTCACGATGTTGCACTCGCCAGGCAGGTGCTTATACTGCTGAGCTAAATCCCCAGCCAAATGCTTTTTTCTTAGCCTTAAAGTTCCTTTGACCTGAAGACTTCGTCACCCAAGATTTTCTGTGCCAAAATCTCTAGGAGATACTCTAGGGCAGCACCAGGAAGTGATTGGCGTTAGTATTTTGGTTTGTGGTAGAATGGATTTAAAAATTCTTCTTTAGATTCTCTTTTTATGAGAGTATTAGTCTTAGAGAAGGGATTAATTTCTTCTTGTTCATGTAACTTTTAGCTCATTAACCTTGCTCTCTGCACTAGATTGTGAAGCACCATTTCTAATTTAGTCCTCTGTATTTAGCTTCTCAAGATTAAAAAAAAAATGTTTGGAAGTGTGATTTAATTGCAGGTTTGTTTGCACATTGTCAGTGGGAAGGCAAAGGTGTTTCATATTTAGAAGGTGCAGCCTGTGGGTTTCATTTGTTAAATCTTACTGGTATTCTCATTCTCTCATACATATGTGCATAATAGTGTTGAAAAGAGTTGATTTATTGTATCCATATTTAGCCATTTGGTTGACTTATGGAAAAGCCTATCCTCCATCTTGTGTATTTCCTCATTTGGAAACCTTGTATAGTTTATAGAGAACCTAGTGATTTGTTTCCTAGCCTCCCTCTAGATTTTGTTCCCTATTACAATCTAATTCTACTACCCTGTCCCATATTCCTGAACCCTTAATTTGTACATTTCAATGCAGTTTGTTTCATCGTGTGTTTTTGTAATCCAAACTGAATGTAACAAGCTATGTGCTTTAGGGACTTGGTTTTGCCTTGCCAATTAGAACAGAGTGGTTACTGAGAAGGAGTATGTTTTAAATAAAACATGGCTCCTCCGAGTGGGTCTGACACTCCTTTGGGAATAAGAAGATAAGGTTTTAACTCTGACTTGCAAAGATCCTTTACTAAAGATCAGTATTTTTGAGGTGGGGGGAGAAAGGTAAAGATGATGGTTTTGTAAATTCCTCTGTGTGACTAAATAAACTTAAGACTTTTTTTTTCTTGATGATCATTTGAGACATGCTAGTGAGATTTCCTAACTTCCTGAGTGTATTTAACCAATGACTACTGTAGTTTCTGAAGTTTGAACTGTTTCATGTTTAGGTAGGTGAGAATATATAAAATTGGGCCAGGGATTTAGCTCAGTGGCTTAAGCGCCTGCCTGGCAAGCACAAGGTCATGAGTTCAATCCCCAGTACCAAAAAAAACAAAACAAACAAAAAAAATTTATTCATATATATATATATATATTATCAATCCTGTATTAGACTCTTTATTTTCTAATATAGAGAGACAGATCCTCATCTAACATTAGTACTTCTTTCCAGAGATACTGTAAAATAATGGAGAACATTAGTAATTTTGTGTGGATGTAATTTTAGTAGACGATTATAGAATTTTGAGCCTTCGGTAACTTAAGATGGAAGTTTTGCTGCACTTATAATTTGGAATAGACCTTTATAGGCCATTAGTTTAATAATTCACACCATAGAAAGATCCTCAATAATTGGTTGTGCTTATATAGTGTTTGCATCTTAAAATAGTGGAATTTTGTTTATAGTTCATATATCAAATAAACTTGAAAATTAGACATTGGCACAGGCATGGAGTTGCACAAGTTTCTGTTTTTCCATAGAGCTTATTTTGAAGAAAAAAATAGGATTCTATCAAAAGCCTTGAAATAAAAGACTTCAAGAGGAAAGCTAGACACACAATGATTTGGTGATGGATTTAGACATTTTAGCACATATTAGCCTATACCAAAAAAGAGAGAACAGGAGGAAAACATTTTTGGGGAGCTGTTCAGTTTTAAAAAATACACAAAATTCTGTGAAAAATGAACTGTGTACTAGGGGAGGCTTGGTGATTAGAATAAATTAAACTGAAGACACACTTTTTTTAAAGGACTGTCCTCAACATACACACCCCCCTGCCTGATGGTTTGAGGAGATAGTCATTCTAATAGTATTATCCAGTGACCTGTGCTTTATTTCTGAACATTGATGCCCAGCATTTATAATATTTTAAATTGTCCAGTTTTCTGAGTGAAAGTGTGCTTAAACCTGTTGCTTCTTTATCTTAAGACTATTTTAACCTGTTGCTATGCTAACTTAACCAGGACAGATGACTTTGTAGGGGGAAAAAAATGAACTAATATTTAGCATCTGTAGGAATCATTGAATTTCCCAGCTTTAAATAAATACCATTGTTTTCTTTGACTCAGACGTATGGTTTAGCAACTGTTACATTCCATGTTTGAAGCATTAAATTAACATCAGGAAGAACCTTTCTCCATAGTTCTTTTTAACGTAAGTCCTAGGCTTCTAATAGCCCCTGACTGCTGAATTATTCAACTCTGCTATGCCTATTCACTTACAACTTTTGTAATGGAACACTGTTTTTGGTTTTTAGGAAGTCTAGAAATGAGAGTCTCATTAATTGTGTGGTATTAAGAAATGGTGATCATAGAATATCTGAGTGAAGAGAATCTTAGCGCACTTTCTATGCAAAATACTGGTGCTCACTTCAGATATATACTGGATTAATGCATTTCAAAGTAAACTGAATTTGCTAATGATAAAAGTGGCTTCCTTTTTGTTGGTATGCACTTTATTTAAAATACACATTTATTGGTATTAGTCTCCTTTGTCTCTTTGAAGTGACTCTGGTTGTTAGCAATTTTGTTTTGTTTTGCTTTTTTGAGACAAAATCTTGCTATTTAGCTCAGGTCAGGTGGAGCTAGTGATCCTCCTGCTTCAGCCTCCTGAGTGCACCGTTCCCTATTATGTCAATTATTTTGAAGCTGACAGTAGAAATGAAACAGAAAGAAAGTGGCATCAGCCTTTTGAGGGGTACTGTATATGCTCTTGTCTGTTGACTGTCAGTTCATTTGCTGATTGTCTTGGAAAGTAACAGATTTATTCATTGTTTTATAGTTAGGGTTTGCATTTTTATGTGAGATTTTATCCTACATAGAAATTAAAAGAAAACTAAAATATACTAAAAAGTTTCCCTAAATCATCAAACCCTAAAAGAATACTTCCCTAAACTTGACAAAAATATATTTTATATAAAATATATATATTATACATATATATTTCATTCCCCTTTAATCAAGATAAGCTACATATTCTTTGGAAGTTAAATCTTTTTATTTTTAAAAAGAATGTCCCTTTCTTAGTTATCTTAGTTTTATAAAGCATCACAAACAAGACAAAATTCTCCCTGCAGTAGTCTTAAAAGGTCCTGAAGGAGGAGGGGAAAATAAGAGAACAAATCTGTCATAGTTCTCTAAGGCCAAAAGTCTTCACCGAAATGAAAGTCAGAAGCAGTCCTTTCTTCCTTCCATCCGTCCGACCGTCCTCCCGTTTCTCCTGCTCTTCCTTTGTTTTTGAGATAGAGTCTCACTATGTAGTGCAGATTGGCTGTGAACTCACTTATTTATCCTGGCCTTAAACTCCCAGTCCTCCTGCCTCAAGAGTGAGGGGAATTATAGGCGTGTGCTGCCATGCCCAGCCCTACATTTTTCTTTTCTCTAGGTCTTATGTTTTGACCTACAGAGAGAGTCACACAGGTGTGGGAACTCTTAGAGCTTGGGTAATTTCAGTCCTTAGTGCTTGGTATTTGCCTTTTTTGGGATGAGGGGAACAATACAGATTTCAAAAAATGCCAAAGGGAAGTGTATGATTTTGGACAACAGAAAATTTTAGAATATCACTTATTTTTGGACACACCAATGGTATAATATTTATAAATAAAATAAGAATCAATATCTTATTTAAAACATTGCTTTGTAATTAAATAAGATAACTTCAGTTGCATCATAAATTAATTCAGAGACGCAGCCTAATAGCAGAGTAGTAGTGTTTTGGGTATCTTAAAGGGCTGTGTGCTTTGTTTAGTAGCTTTCTTGGAGGACTGCCTGATACTTGTGAGTTTTAGATGGAAATAAATACAGGGAATTCAGAGCAGAGGTTCAGAGAGAGAATGATGGGAACAGAAAGGCACAAAACAAGCTTGGAATTTGGGGGGGTTGCTAATCTTGCAACCACGGGAACCTTTTCAAAATATGTTGTAAAGGTCAGGTTTCATGTACTTCCTACTTGAGCTCTGTGTGATTGAATGGAGGCTGCTTTATTTCTGGTTTATAACATATTCATCCTGACCCAGGATTTTGTGAATACCTGACATTGTTAGTACTTTTGTTTTTGTGTATCCACATCTTTAAAACTTAACAAGGCAGTCTGCATTTACAGAAGTGTTTCTTTTATAGACCTTTGTTGGGGAACTGAAGAGAGCACAACCTTAGAGAAGTAATTACTTACTTTTCAAAAACAAAATTAGTTTGTTTTCATTTTTTTGGTGTACATTTTGAAATTGCCAAGATAGCCTTTTTTGATAGTTTTTAAGTGTGTGACCTGTACTCTTTTTTTATTTTTTTGTGCCCTAATCATGTTTGAAGGAGTGGATAAGCATTAATTTTTGACTGATATCTCTTTAGCTCACTGATGTGTTAATTTCTCTCAGCATTATCAAGAAATGTATTTTTATATTTCTTTGGAAATCAGCTTTAAAAAGTGTTGTGGTGCATAAGAACTTTGAGGTCACTGTATTCAGTGAAATAAGCCAGTCGCAAAAGGACAAATGATGTGTGATTCCACTACAATGTGTTATTTAGACTAGTGTTGTTCATAGATGAATCATATTCATGGAGACAGAAGAATAGTCCTAGCCAGGGGCTAGGAGATGTAGAGGATGGGAAACTATGGTTTAGTGGATGCAGAATTTCAGCTAGGGAAGATGAAAAAAGTTCTCCAGATGGTGGTGATAGTTGCACAGCAGTATGGGTATACTTCTTGCCTGCAATATCAGTTTTCTTATTTGTCTTATGGAGGACTTTATGCCTTTACTTCTCATTGGGAATCAATTGGATAGTGTAGATGAAATCTTTTGAAAAAATAAACTAAATGTATGTAGTTAAAAATGTCAAAATATTATTTGTAATGAACTGTCAGGCGTGTTGACATACACCTGGTAATTCTAGCACTTGGGGACTTAAGGTAGGAGGATTGCTACAAGTGTGTGGTCAAACAAGTTTATTCAAGGCTAGCCTGGACTCCACATAATGAGACTGTGTCTTAAAACCAACCAACCAACCAACCAACCAACCAACCAACCCTGTTTTGATTTCTTCAACCAGAAGCTGTGACTTCCAATTATTTCTGATTTTATACTTCTTCATATTTATGATTAATGCACAGATATTGCAATTTTTTGACTTGAGGCTTTTCTTTTGGGTTGTGATGTGTAAAGTCTTTGCTTTTTCAGACCATCTTATCTCTCCTGCCTTAGTATATTTACAGTACAATTTTAGGTTAAGTAAGTCTGATATTTGAACTGGCACATCAATATGACTTTGCATACTCAGTTATTTCCTTTTTGTTCCTTATTTTCTTCCCTGGGAATTTTATGTCATTTTATTTATTGAGATTTCTTTCATGGGCCAAAATATCAGTCTTCCTCAAAAAAAAAAATTTTTTTTTTTTGGTACTGAGGAGCGAACTCACAACCTCACACTTGCCAGGCAGGTGCTTATACTGTTTAGCTAAACCTTGATAACTTCCTTAATGTTTTGTGTGCACTTCCAAAAAATACATGTCCTGGTGTTTTAAGTTAGTATGTTCTCTAAGTGTCTATTAGGTCAAGTTGGTTGATAGTGTTATTCAAGTTTACTTTCTTTTTATTGATTTTTTTTTTTAGCCTCTTCTACCAGTTATTGAGAGGAATATTAAACTATAATTCTAGATTTTTAAAATTTTAAAAATTTTATCTTCATTTATTTCATGTGTTTTCAAGCCCTATAATTGTTTTCTTATATTTTATCAGTATTTATGTGTTTTGAAGCTCTGTTACTAGGTATATAAATGTTTAGGATTTTTATATTTTATTAATTGATCTCTTTATCATTTTAAAGTACCTCTTTTATCCCACATGTTATTAACTATAAATTATACTTTGAGATTAATTTAGATGCTCTTTTTGATTAGTGTTAGCAAAATATATAACCCTCTTCTTTCCTTGCCTAGAGATTGAACCTAGGAACTTGGCACATGGAAGCTATGCTGTATTATTGAGCTACATCCTGTATCAATATATCTTTTTTGTTCTTTAAAGCTATTTCTGTCTTTGTATTTAAAATGCATTCCTTGCATTTGAGCAACAGGTATAACTGAAATTAGAATGATACTTCGTGTAATTTACCTACATCAGAAACACAGGATGTCAACTCACAAAATTAGAAAAGCTAGAACAAATTAATAGACGGAAAGAAGACAGATCAGAACAACAGTAATGGCAAAACAAGCATTGTTTTTGCAAAGCTAAGTAAATTCTACAAACCTTTATTTTTTATCTTTTTTTGAGACAGGGTCTCACTCTGCAGTTCAGGCTAACCTTGGGCTCGCTTTGTAGCAGCCCAGGCTGGTCTCAAACTTGCAATGATCCGCCTGCCTCTGCCTCCTGAGTGCTGGGATAATAGGAGTGCACCACCACACCCGGCTAATTCTACAAACCTTTAGCTAGACTAATGGGGGCTGGGAGGAGAAAACCAAATAAAGTAAAAGGAGACCTTACAACTGATGCCACAGACCTACAAAGGAGCATTGGGAACTATTATGAACAATTATACCCCAACAAATTGGAAAATCTCAAAGAAATGGATCAATTTCAGGACACATACAACCTCCCAAATCAAACATGGAAACCTAGAAAACCCAAATAAACTAATGAGTTGCATAATTAAGTCAGTTATAAAAATGCTTCCAACAACAACAAAACCTAGGATCAGAGAATTTTTCTGATGGAGTGTGCCAGACTTTTTAAACAAAGAATTGATACAGATACGTTTCAGTGTTTTTCTTCATTTCCTTAGCTTAAAGTGGGGGATACTAATACCCTACTTCTTCATAACTGTTCAGAGAATTGATTTAGATCCTGCACTAAATAAAAACCATAAAGCCATAGTAAACTGGTTTGCTTAGGCTCACCAACCAGAGTGACTTCTTGTATGTAACGTGCACAGCTGTTCTGCAACATAGGCAACTCAGATCCATATTTAGCAGTCATTTATTATATGCAGCAAACTTTGAAAACGCAAATGTCAAACCCTTGAATGCTGAATAGTTAATGTGACAAATGTTTCAGTTGTCTCTTGCCAGCGTGCATGCTGTATACCTTCCACACTGTACACAGAAGCTCACTGGGACACCATTGGTGATGTTTGCCTGAGGTTGGCAATGACTCTCCTTTGCAAAACTGCCAGTCTCTGTGAATGTATCCTATTAGTATGAACACACTCAGCTGATACCAGACCACCATTCAGAACCTTCCCATGTGCCTGCCTTTTCTTTATCAGATTTGTGTTCACGTCCCTGTGGATTCATTTTAGGAGCAGGAATTTTTCTTATTAATATCAACATTTTTACTGATCTCCAAGTTAAATGATAGTCACCTATCCTAAGAGTTCTTTCCCATCTACCACCCACCTTAAAAGTTAAAATCATTTCAGATTTCTAGTTTTTAGATTTCCCTCCTGCCTCTGCTTCTGTGATGGTTACTAAACTTCCAAATGTGACAGCCTCCTTCTTTCCCAAATTTTCTCTTTCTTTGACTTTTTTCTCTTCTGAGTGTAGAACTTAATAGCATTGTTTTATTGATCTTGATGTCATACCTGAGACCTCTCTGCATGTATTTTCATCATAGCATAACAAGATCATTCAATAATACACTTAAAATGGATATATAACTGCCTATTTTCCTATAGTATTCCCAAGATTTCAAGTTATGAGTTCTTTCACTTCCCCAATTCTGCTTTTCTTAGAGAACTGTCAAATGCCTTTGGTTTGGATAGTGTTCCATATACTAAAATCCTGTTTTATCTTGTATGTTGTTATAATTCTGACCCCTTTCCCTCTATTTTTGTCTATTCTTCTTCCTTCTAATACCTACAAAAGAAAATCCTTGCATCTAAATCTTTCCTTGGGTCTTACAGACTATTACCATATTCTCAAAGATCAAGAAATATACAACAAATGTAGGCTTTTAAGTCCTGTCTTGACCCCTAACTATTACAGGTGGATTTGCCAGGGTCTGTGTCCGTTGAACCATCCTGCTGCTATTGGACCTGGAAGGATGCCTGATGCACCCATTGAGGTAGCTAGCTCTTAACCTCTGTGGCTCTTGAAGGAAATGTGAAGTTCTGAGTGTGTGTGTGTGTGTGTGTGTGTGTGTGTGTGTGGCGGGGGGAGACAGAGAGAAAGTAGGGAAATTTGTATTGATGATAGCATAAGCTGGATCTTCTTTGGTTCTGTATGCTATGCTGGATCTTCTTTGGTTCTATATGTTTGAAGCAGAGGAGGACCTTTGCAGAAAGAATAAAGCATAAGCACTCAAACTCAGTCGTATCATTTACTGTGGAACTCTTGGGTAAGTTGTATGACCAGTCTGAGTCTTAAGTTTTTTAATTTGTAGAATGAAAATAGTAATAGGATTTACCTTGCTGTGAGAATTTAATTAGGTATTTTGTATCAGTTAATACCTAATACTGCTAAAGTGCTAAATAAATGTTAGTGTATTATATACAAACATAGGCTATATTAAGTGTATTGCTTTTCAAACTTTGTGGTAATAGATCAGTTCTTTCTCCTCAGTCTGTCACAATCCAATAGTTTTGTGTAAGTACAATAAAATGTTACTAGATTTAAAATCACAACAGTAAAGATATATGTAAATCCTGTTTTTAGTATATTCAAAAAGTTGTTCTTTCAAGTTGTTGTATTATTTTCTAAATTCTTGCTCCTCATTTTTTTCTTATTGTAGAACAGTAATAGTTTGTAGGCTGGCACTGATCTGTGGTCCGTAGTTTGAATTGCATTGCTGTAGTGTGGTGTGGAGACTTTTAGAGAAGATGGAATTTGTGTGCACTAACATGTAGGTGGGGGAAAACCAGCACTTCAAGTTACTTCCATAACCAGCATAACCAGGGCCAAGAAAACTCTTTTTTTTTTTTTTTTTTTGTGGTACCGGGAATTGAACCCTCGACTTCGTGCTTGCCAGGCAGGCGCTTATGCCACTGAGTTAAATCCCTGGCCCAAGAAAACTCTTCTTGATCCTGAGCAGTGTGTGAGGAACACCTGAGGCCTCAGGAATCACTTCCTTATTATGCTGTTGTTCTGTTGCTTCTCTGGTGTTATCATTGTTTTTTCCTTTTGTTTGCATTGTTCAGTTTTCTTCTTTAGTTTAGAAATGAGAAAACTCTGCTCGCTGAAGGGCCAGAAAAACATGCATTATCTTGGCCAAATCATTTCTGCTAAGTTCATAGGAGTAGTGTGCTGAGCATTGCTGCTTTGTGGACTGAAGTACAGCATTGTGGCCAGAATAATAGTAGGTCTGACTAAAATAAAATGCAGCTTTAAACTAGGCTACATGGTTGTAGTCAAAGGGGGAAACCGTAGGCACAGGAGTGTGGTCCAGTCTTTGCCTTCTGTGAAAGGCTGCAACAAACCGTAAGTGTGGTACAGAGTGACAAACAGCAGGTCCTAGGACTACCTATAGTATAAAGGTCTGCAAAATGCTCCATTTGGTCAGAGTTGTGTAATCTTTTCTGAGTATTTTAGGGGAAAAACTAAGCGTTCTCAGATTTTATCCTCAGAGAAATTATAACTTTCAGTTAAAAAGCACCTACTAAGTGCCAGACATTATGCTGTCTTAATTTTCATTATAGATTGAACTCCGTTATTCTCTAAACAAACAAGGACTAGCAAGAGATGAAGCATTTTATCCAGAGCCTTATAGTTTGTGACTGACCAAACATGATTTTGAACCTAGATTTGCCAAACTTTTAAGTGGATTCCCCCCCACCCCACACCTCAAAAAAGAAACCATAAATCCCCTTTTTTAGGAACCATTTGAGAGTAAGTTGCCAGCAAGATGTTCCATCGCTCCCCAAAATTTTGATGCTTATTTTCTACAAGAATAGTTTTCTGTATAACTAAAATACACTAATCAAAGTCAACAAAGTGATGTCAAAACATCTAATCCTCAAAACTCCAGTCAAGATTACCAGATATCCCAGTAATGTCTTTTATGGAATATGACCCCAAATATTTATTTCCTTCTGGACCTTTTCTCTGATCTTTTCTTGATTTTCATGAACTTGGTGCTTTTTGGAGATTAAGAGTTACTTTTAGTTTTTTTTGGAGATTAAGAGTTAAGCTAGTTACTTTGTAGAATTTTCCTTGGTTTAGATGTATCTGATATTTCTTCATGATTTAAGTTCCTACTTTTGGAAAACTGTCGTAATTCATGATCTTCTCATTGTCTGTTACATCATGACACATAATTTCATTTTGACCAGTTATGAATGATGGCCACCACGTTGATCATATTTTAAGGTGGTATATTCTGGATTTCATTTCTGTACAGATAATCTTCTCATTTCTATAATTTATAAAATATTTTGTGGGAAAATGCTTTAAAACTACGTTAACATTCCATCTTTGTGATACTTCATTTTTCATTTAGTCAGCCATTAGGTTGGTGTTGTATAGACTTATGGTTTCTTGTTTTATTCAGTGGATTATACTCTTTATTATCATTATTTGTTTTGATACTCAAATTATTTCAGATTTAGTCAGTGGATCTTTCAGACCAATATTTGTATCTATTTGACATATTTCCATCACTCTTTGAGTATCTTCTTGCTTTCTGGCACAAAAAGATATTCTGGGTGATTATTTTTTTTGACGCTCAATCTGAAGTGGCTCAAGAGAGATGAGAAGACACAGTATGAAGAGGCCTTTAACGAGGGGCCTGGGAGAGGCTGTGGAGAAATGCAGAGGCTCTCTTGCTAGACAAAGGGCTGTGAGTTGCTTGTATTAATTCTCATTGGGGTGGTGCTAAACTAGCTGTTGACGGTGGAGCAGGAATGAATGACGTTTTATCTAGGGATTTTCTTAATGACTTTATTAAACTAATTCAATCCTCTTGTATTTGTTTTTGCCACTGTACAAGCCTTTGGTGTGAGGGGAAGGAAAGGCAGGAAGTCTATTCTGGGTCTGGAGCACCAGAGGAAGAAGACTGATAAGGTGTCTTTTTATGGGTCTCCTCACCATGTTGGACCTCTGCCATGATGCCTGGTAGATTATGTGGCTAAAAACCTACCAGTGGGCTCATCTTGTAGTTTTCTTTTTGCAGTCCTGGATGATCCATCATTTTCCCTTCCAATGAGTCTTAGCTCTTTTTAGTGTGAAATAGTACTTAGACGCCAAGATCTGATTAGTGTTCATTGCTGTTGGAATGTTGCTTTTCCCAGGCCTTTTCAAAAGGCTACATTTACATCTACTTCCCTATTTTTATATGTGTTTAAGTTTACTGTAACTGTTTCCAATCCAGTACTATAAGATTCTTTCCACTTTTCTTCCTTTCTTAAAAGTGTTTTTCTCTTATAGTGAGAAGCCAGGTTTGCATTGACCTTAGTACATTTGCTAGATGATCATTCCCTGTTTGTGACCATTTTCTCGTCTCTATCTCTATCTCCTCCCCTGCCTGCCTAGGTGCTGTTTTTCCTTCTTGGGCTGTGCTTCCTCGTTCTACACACTTCGTGTTAGTGAAGGCACTCTCCTTCCCCAACATGAGTTCCAAAGTGAATTTTCTTAATGACTTTATTAAACTAATTCAATCTTCTTGTATTTGTTTTTGCTACTATATAAGCTACAACATTAAAAGTTCTCTAAAATGATTGTCTTGCTGGTAGAATATTAACTAGAATTTCTTAGTGGGAGGAATTGAACATTAGAACTGAAAAATAGTATTTCTTGGGTTTAGCCTGGGTCAATAATTTGTATTCTGCAAATGATCACAGAACTAGAATTGTTCCTTTGACAAGAAATTGGGACTTAATGGACTGTTTCTAGAATTTCTCATTAATGATACAGTATAAAGGAAAAACAAGTTTTTCTGTTTCACAGTGGATGTGGAATGGGGAATGCTCCTTGGTAGGCAAGAAGGCTTAGAAAGAATGCAAAAAAAAAAAAAAAATCCCAAAAACCAGAATCTCCACTGAGAGCACTGCTTGGGCTATGCCTCAACATTGGTAGGATGTTATGTACTTAGCAAGTCAGACAATGTAGAGTGTTGGGTTGGGGCATTTTAAATGCAAGAACTCCTCCTTGTAAAAGTAAAAAAGTTAGATTATCAGGGAATCAGTTAAATAGAAGGCCTGAAACTAGGGCTAGGTGTGGGGTTGGCAGTTATATGTGGTATGTGTTACCTTATGAGGGAAATAAACCAGAAGAATTGCAGTTACTAAGAGGAGACTTTAGGAGAGCTGGGACAGAGAGAGAAAAGAGGGTGTCACACTGCCCTAGACTGTTCTCCCCCAGGATCAAATATTCTCTCATGTTTTCTCATCAGGCCAAGTGGAGAAAATTTTATTTTAACCATTTTTGAAACACCCTGAAGTACATCCATTAACTTGGTGATATCATGAAATCCTACCTCTACAATGCTTGAAGATAGAATTCAATGCAAGGAAAATTGTAGGTTATTCAAATTTTTTTAATATTAGAAAAAGCTGTTTGTGAATCAATTAGTAGTCAAGAGTGATGAGTTACTTAGAAGAATTTAAAATGCTGGGAATAGAGGATGGGAATTTGTGCTAATTAATGTATAATTAATTTCTGTCCTGTATCTTAATTCAGTCATTTGGGAATTAACTTTCTGAATATCTGAAGGGGAACTGCATTTATGGAAATCTTGTTTAGTAAATTCATATTTGGTATTGACCTTTAGGAAATAGTCAAATTCCTTTGTAGTTATTGAATTAATGTAGTATTAATAGCAGAGAAATTAGAGCACTTGTAATGATGTAATGTCATTTCCAGAAGAAAAGAGCATGTATGTTAGGGATCAAAAAAATGTTTCATATTTTCTGTTCTGGGCACACAACTTAGTAGCAGACTGCTTGCCTAACTTGTGTGAGTTCCTGGATTTGATCTCTAACAATGAAGAAACAAAAACTAGAACAAAAATAAAAACGAGATTTTCCATGAAAAGAAAATGTGAACAGTTGTTGAATCTTGGTAAATGGTACCTGATTCCTTCATTTATTCTTAGTTTTTGAAAGTTTTAGATTATGTAAACATTAAAAGTCACAAAAGATTTTTGCATCTAAAATCTGGTGTATTGAGACCAGAGGAGCTCATTCTAGTTTCTGAGTACTGACACTTTGATTCTATGTCAAGAATTATTTAGTGCCCTAACCCTAAGGATCAAGGCCTAGTAGTCCAGAGGTCTTGACTTGAATTTCAGAATAGGAAGTAGAAGGATTGGAATAATACTGGAAAGGGAGCACTCAGTGATTAAAAAAACACTAAACAGATAGTAGCCCAGGACTTTCATTCATTCATCCTGAGTCTTTCTATGGGGGTATATACTGAAAATTTGGATGATGGTGTGGTTTTTTTTTTTTTTTTGATATTATATGTATGTTTGTTCTCAGAGATCTGAGCTGTGCCATCAAGTATCAGAAATATCAGTTAGTTTTCATTTGACTGTGACTTTTAATCTCCATTCATTTAGGCTTTGACTAAAGCATTGTTGCTGCAGTTCCTGTTACCCTTGACCCTCATAAGCTAGACTTTGGGTTATATGAGTTTTCCCCTAAACCATCTGGTTCTGCACACCTTGCTGTATTGAATGCACAGTTCTTTTGTTGTATGTGCTCAACCACATACTGACTTAGATGCAGTTTTATGCACCTCTGTAAAAACGAGTCTTGGGTTGGACAGTGTTTCACTAGTTAAGATTAAATGTTTTATTTTGATATTGATTTGACTGCCTTCTGAGTAGCATAGTGAACATATTCCAAGTTTGTTGCTGATTGGAACTAGGTGAAGTTTTCAGGTGTACATTTTTATTTCTAGACTCTTCTAAAATGATTACATCTCGATCTAGTCAGCAGTCTCACACCTCTCAGATTTAATTTTTTTCATTTTTCTTTTTCCTTTCCCTGAAGCAGCAATACTTGCTTTCCTTATTTGCCTTATTTCCCCTCTGGTTTCATAGCAGCAACAGGGGTTCATAGTGTATTTGTATCAAATTTGTCTAACTTTTCCTTATTAAATAGTTTCTTCTCAAAATGATTTTTGGATGCACATGAAGAGAAGATGAAAGTGAGTTGTGTGCATTTAATTTTCTTTTCCTATGTCTTTGAACTCTACCTCTCTCCTACTTCTAACCTGTTAACAGTTTTCTGGGTTTGGTGGGGCCCAGATTTCACCTCACTGGGCACAGTGCCCTTTTTATAGTAACCAAAGTCCCAGCTGCTCCTCTAGCTGCACACAGAGAACCTCTCACAAAGGTGAACATAATAGCACAGAAACCTTGCTATATGAACATTAATTCATCAAACCAGCCTCTGTTTTGTTAGCCATTCAACATCTATATTTGCCTCTATGAGTCTTCAGAAATAATTGATGATTCCTCTGTTAATGAAAATACATCCCCAGATGCCTGATATAGATTAATATGGTGTTAGAATAAAAGATGTAACTGCCCAACATTTTTGGACCTTTGCAGGTATATGGAATTGTGGAAGTGTTCCTTTTGAGAATCTATATTGTGCTTGCAAATATTTTTGAAACTTTCAGCAATACTTCTTAAAGTCATGATAGGTATTATTTTATTTGAATGGGATTATGTTATTAGTGCAGATAGTTGACTTCTGTGCTATACTTTATGCCCATTCTTCCCTGTAAGTTTTTTGCCCCTATTAAATTTATGACATTGGAGCAAGATTTCATTTGGCTGAAAGTAATTAAGTAAAAGAGATGGGTAGTGATGCATAATACTCATCTTCACTATTCCCAATAATCTTGAATTAGTAAACTTGACAACTTCCACAAAGTCAGTTAATGGATAACTTCAGTGAAGATTGCTCTAAACTGAAAATGGACCTGAATTATCCATGCAGTGTACTGACATTTATATTCATTAATAAAGTGATAGTTTATTTTACAAAAAACTTTGCACTTGTTTTGTTGCCTGAGTTCATTGTCAAAACCGTTAGATTCTGTCATTATAGCTACACTTATTTTTTCATATTTTCTGATTTTGAATTTGATAAAACCCTCAAAATTCTCTTCTTTTGGTCTTCAGTTGTTCCAAAGTGGGGCAGAAAAACTGATGAATGTCATAGTTTATTCACATACTCTGCAGATAAAGTTTTCTGGTTGTGGAAATGTTCTCCGTGTTGTTGACTGTTACAGTGAGCTGCCACCTGTGGTGGTTGAGCACTTCAGATCTGGCTAGTATGACTGAGGAGCTGGATTTTGTGTTTCGATGATTTTGATTGATTTCAGTGGCCACACCTGACTATTGCTGTGTGTTTGTACAGCTCTGGACCATTGCACTATGTACCCAATTGAGGTGTTCCAACCCCCCCCCCCCCCCATTGAACTCACGACCTGTACTTACCAGGCAGGCGCTTGAGCTTTTGAGCTAAACCCCAGGCCCTACACTGAGTACCTAAACTGAAGGTTCTTAAAGTGATCTCTCTACATCCTAGAGCCAGAAATACTGTTCACTGGTATTTTTCCATATAACAAAGATTCTGTTCCACTCTTCCCTAGTTCTACATCTGGAAAAATTCTGAAGTGTTCTTTTTCATCTACCTAGTAGGCTTTTACTATATTCTTAGATGAGCAATTATGAGTGGCTGGTAGATTGTGGTATGGGTTAGCTTAGTTCATAGTTGTTTACTGTCTTCACAAAAATAAACATTTACTTGACTCAAAGTTGATGAATTTGAAGGGAAAATAACAACTTTAGTCTCTTTACAGCAAACAGTTTTTGTTCTTTTGGCTATTTTCTACCCTACTACCTTTACTTTTGTTACTTATTTTCTCTGAAAAGTTGTCTGTCTATAAGTATTTTTGCTTTAGGAAAGTTTTTCATGTTTTTGAGTTTGGGAGTGAATGTTAAATTACAACATTCTTACAAAAGGTGAGACTTACACGTGTTCTTAATTTTCAGGAGTCTTTTCTAGCACCTCTAGAGTTTATTCTTATCCTTCAGGTTTTCAAGTTGTCCAAACTCTGTTAATCAAGTATACAAAAATAAAAAAACTTAATGTTTTTAAAAAACCACATTTTGGAGTGAAATGAGGTATACTTGATCCAGGAAACATGCCTGTTAGCACAAACTGGTGAACTTTCTCTGCACATTTCCA
Organism: Hydrochoerus hydrochaeris; assembly: GCA_004027455.1. NCBI lineage: Eukaryota > Metazoa > Chordata > Mammalia > Rodentia > Hydrochaeridae > Hydrochoerus > Hydrochoerus hydrochaeris. Next base: position 66,294 of record PVLA01006753.1, read on the forward strand.
TCTACTTCATTCTAAGCTGCCTCAGTTGCCCTACTTTGCACTGTCCCAAAGGAGCTGTTTCATTCGAGTTCATTTTATGAGTCAGGAAAGTGGTTCTTAGGGGCTGTAAAGTGAGAGTTAATCTGGCCCTTTCATAAATAGGTTCTCATGGCAACAGTCTTCCTTTCTGCATATGAGCCGGAATAGTTCACTGCTTATAGAAAGAGAGTAGCTTGTAGAGAGACTTATCAAAATATTTCCTTAGGTTTAAAAAAAAGTGAAGAAAATTTCAGAGGACATTATTCTCCTTCAGGAAGTGCTTTTACTAATGGTAATGTGAATGCTGAATAAAAAAAAAAATACAAATGGAGACAGGGTAGTGGTAAATAAGCATTCTCATTTACATCCCGGCTCTTCTAGTTTCTTAAGGTGAAAGCCTATAGTCCATTGATTTGAGATATTTTCTAATAATGGTCAGTGTTACAAATTTTCACCTAAGTACTGCTTTAGTAGTAACCTACAAATTCTGCTGTTATTGTAATGGCTGTCCACTGCTAAACCTACCATCTTTGTCAGTTGTGGGTTGGTTGTTATTTGACTCATTGTAGGTCACACTTTCCTACTTTCTTGTATACATGAACATCTTTGTTTGAATGCCAGGTATTGTGAATTTGAATTTTGTGAATGCTGACTATTCCTGTATACCTACAAATCTTTTCCAGCTTTGTTCTGAGACACAGTTAAGTTGGAATAGCTTCTCCTTATTTGTGGGTGTATGTTAAGGTCTCCATTGGTAACCAAAGTATTGGGCAGAGCCAAACTCCATATATACTATATTTTTTTACCTAAGCATGCATACCTATTTTGAAATTTAATTCTTAAATTAGGCACTATATGTAAGAGAGTAATAAGTAGTAATAAATAGTACAGTTATAATAACAGAGTGTTTGGAGTTTTCTGTTTAATGCCTTTGGGTGCCTGTTGACCACAAGGTAAAACTAAACTGCGTGCGGGGGGTGAGGGTGGGGGATGCAGATAAAGTGATATTGTTGTATTTGCAAATCATTTGATCTTTTGGAGTCATACTTTATATGTCTTTTTTTTCTTTTTAAAAAGATGGCTTCATAGTGGTGCTTAATCTGGGGCTGATTTTTTTTTTTTTTAAATTTCTGAATAGAGACTTTATTGAGTATTGTATCAGTGTCAACAAATTACAGATTTTTCAAGTTTGACCTTGGGGCCAGGCACTATTGAGCTGCTGTTGTGCTAATCTTTTCTTGTAGTTCCTTCCCTGGTCCCCAGTGGGTGTTTCATATATGTATATGCATTGATCTGTATTCTGCTGAATACTCAAGGGACCCCTCTACAATACACAACCCTTACTTCCTTGTTATTGTGACCTATGAGCTCTAACTGCTTTGTTCTCACCAGACTCTCAGCTCATTTCTTCAGGTAAGGGCATCTATTGGGCAGGATGAGCTTTGTATTTTGCAGAGACCAGTGTAAAATGAAAATATGAAAAAAAATGGAAAAAAAAAAGCCTGGCATTGTGGCTCACGCCTGTAATCCCAGCACTCGGGAGGCTGAGGCAGGAGGATCATTGTGAGTTCTAGACCAGCCTGGGCTACAAAGTGAGCTCAAGGCCAGCCTGAACTGCATAGCGAGACCCTGTCTCAAAAAGACAAAGAAAAAAAAAAAAAAGAAAATATGAGCTCTTGGTTGAAATATAAGTTGTATTTCAAGAAACCAGGTATAGAGCATTAAATGAGGCACAGGACTCCTGCACTTGCATATAGATTGCATATCCATGAAGCAAGGGCATCAGCTCGGCTCCACCTCATATTCCCCTCCCCATTCTGAGGTCTGGAGATTCTTCAAGGCAGTGAGCAGAGATGGTAGTAAGGCACTGGTCCCCTTTCTTTCCCATTTCTCAGGGATCATACTCCTTATTTTGGTAGACGTCCATTGTTTTACAAATTGTTGTTTCATGTATTTTTGTCTGGGTTTTGGTTTTTTTTCAGGATGAAGGGTAATCCAAGTCCCTCCTGGTCCATTTTACCTGAGAGTAGGAGTTGTTTTTAGGGTATATACTGTTTAAAATTCTGGTGTCTTTTGTGTCAAACTAGGCTAGGATTTCCCTATTTGAACTATTGGCTTTGTACCATGTTTGAATCTATTTGGAGTAGAATCTTTCCTATCATTTGCTGTTTTCCAATCTTAATACCTTGGCTGGAGAGTCTTGAAGTGGATTTTTCAGTAACCATCGACTCATTTTCTGAATTGTACCACTTGATTTCAAGCAAGTATTAGCTTCCTGCTTGAAATCACTCTGCTCTTACTGTTCTTCATGCTGGATTTAAATACAAACTGCAGATGGGTGAGGACAATTCTCTCACCTCTTGGAAAACATTCCCTTCAATGCAGTTTGATTGGCATTTGTGCAGTAAGGTATTAACAGCTTTTCAGATATACCCTGCTCTGTTAACAAGAATATACAGTGATACAAAAATGAATTTGTCGAGTTTTATGGCTCGATGATCTATTGTATATTATTAATCCTGCTACAGTGTTATTAAGTCATTTTTCATTTCCCTTCAAATTGATGTTGATGTTCTATTACTGGATTTGTTCTTGTCCCCTGATTAAAACATAAAGGAAAAAAAGTCTTCCCTGCTACAATATTAAAATTAATTGTAAGGTAAGCAGCACCTAGCTTGGTGAAGTAGAGTCCTCCTGGAGAAAGTATAATACTTAATCAGCCTATAATACTTAATCTTATACAAAAACAGCATACTCAGAATACTTTTTTAAGGGCAGCAGAAGAAGACAGGGGAAAAATTAAAAGTGCAGGAATTTCTGAAGCCATCCTTAACTGTTGCTTCTAGCCTAAAGGAGGATAGATAATCTGCTGGTGGTAAATATATAGATAGAAGAATTTGGGCTGATTTAAGATCCTGTTTTGTTCATTGGCATAATTTACATTCCAGTTAATAGGGTACTTAAAAACTATATCATGATGAGATCAGTACTGATAAGTCAGAATAGTACCATACTGAGAACTCTGGGGTAAGAAAGCCATTGTTAGACTCAGAATTAGGATTAAACAGTGCTTTTCTGTGACTGCCATCCTGTCCTTCTTGTTGCTGGGAATTGAACTCAGGGCCTCATGTGTGCTGGGCAAGTGTTCTACCACTGAACTGCATTCCCAAACCCCTCATGTTTGTATGTTCTCTCTCTCTTTTTTTTTTTTTTAAGTTATCTATGTAGTTTGGTTGGAGTTGACTAGATGATACCTTTTAGATGGACAGGTTTCTTTAATATGTCCAGACTCAAACTCCCTGTTGTCCTCACCTAGCTCACTTTATTTGTATTACCTGGTATTTACCTGTGTTACCTGCTCAGTGCCTGCACACACTGAGTTTGGGACATCTGCCCTTAAGTGACTGAGCTCTGATGAGATTTATGAGCTGCTGCCTTGAACAGACTATAAATAGATTTGAGGGTGGTGTCAGTGGTTGAATGTTGTCATGGCCACCAGGAAAATTATGTTTAGTAAGCTCCCACTGGTACCTCCTCTACGTGAGAAATACCATCTTTGGGGACTAAAGAAATAGTTCTGCCACTTTCCTTAAGGTGATATGTAGTGGCTAGTTCACATGTGCAGATTTATTAGTCTTATTGCATTGGATAAAGACAAGTATTTTAGTTAGTAAAATTCTCTGAATCTCCTCTGTATTCAGCTTTATGTTGACCTGTTTTTAAAAAATCTTTTGAGTGGGGGAATTTTTAGTAAATTATTTTTTCTCATCTTCCAAGAATACTTAATTATTAGAGCATAGGTACAAATCTCTGAAGAAAGAAGAGATTTATTCATTTAACCATCCATACTTTACTAGGAGGTAGGAGGGTATTTTTTCCTCTATGTGTTCCTTTCCTTACTGTTTATTTATTTAATTTTAAAGGGAATAAAATAGCAATAAAACAAATCGAAACAGTGATAAGACAGTAAGAAATCTACAATAAGTACTGTATTGCATATTGTTGTCCTTTGAATAGTTACTTGGCTTTAGGCTTTCAAAGTCAAACAATCTAGTTCCTCCAAATCAGCTGGTTGCTGGTTGCCTGTGTGAGGGATGAGGCCCCCACAGGCAGGGGCTTAACTTCCTTCCTGTTCTCCCCATCCCTGTGCTCTGACTCTCCTTTTACATTTATAATGGTTAAAAGCAAACACTTGTTTTTTTTTTTTCTTGCTTCATTGTTCATCATTTTGTTAGAAGCCTAAGTTGTAACTACATCAATGAAAAACATTTTCAGAGAGTTTTCTAAATGTTCAAGGCCTGGGGAATAAAAGCAAGACGTGACCTCATCATTCAGCCTATAATTTATCAGTTTGAAACTTACATTTTTTGAATATAGGGTAATGCTTTAACTTGAAAATCAGTGGCCTTTAAAGCATTTAGGAATAGTCAGTCTGAAGTAGGACTTCACTTTGAATCAGAGTGTGGTACTAGCTGTGAAGTTTGAAGTTTAAGTCCAGTTTTATTGTTACATTTCATTGTAAATGTTCAGAACATAGGAGAGGAATCCGGTGAGTAGTTAGTGGCTTTCCAAGCAAGAGGGAGATTCATTTCTTTGATATGAGTCAGAGACTGGTGATAGTGGTAGAGTAATAAAATTCTCAGTTAAAAAAATAGTTTCAGGTTTTAATTTGCTGTAGAAATCCTCTCTGCATTATTTCGCATTTGTTTCTTGGTAGCTTGCTACAAGAGTTAAAATCAAATGGGAAATTAGTACTAAGAACAACAACCAAAAAAATGATCCTGGAGTGCATTCTTCTGGTAAAGGTGAGAATACTTGTATATTTGTGTGTGGCAGTGACACCATAAAACTAAACCGGTAGACCTAAAAAAATAAGAAGCATCTCAACAAAGCATTTATCCCTTCTGAAATGCTGGCTCCAAGTCTCCTACAGAATTTGACTAAACTTTTGAGTACCTTGATTTTGCCCCAAACTTGCTAAATCTAAATCTTAACCACTGTTCAGTGTCTTCTGACACAGAACTTTGGAGATCATTTACCAGTGCAGTAGTTTGCTGAGTGAAGAGAGATGAGGAACAAGAGCCAGGGAAAGTCAGTTTGGGTGAAATTTATACTCTACTCACTAGAAACTGGCAGAGAGATAATGACTGTTGGTCTTGTTTGATCTCCACTGCCCTTTCTTTAAAAACAAATATTACTGCTGTTAGGGATGCCTTCCAAATAAAAAATGTCCACTTTAAAATGATGTCTTTTAAATATATAGCATTTTTTGGGAAGAAAGGCTAGTTTCTCACCAAAACTAGCACTGTTCTAATTACTTATGTATTTCTTACAGAGCATATTTTGAAACAATATGGTTTGTTAAGGCTCTTGGAAATAGAAGAAAATACTGTTTAAATTAAAATTTGGTAGAAGTTTAATGTTACATTAAAGGAAAATACTAATTTTGCCAGTGAGTAGAAAAACCTAGAAGCAAGGTTCTCATAGTAACATTATCTTTGTCCTCACACAGCTGCATTGTTACTCCATTGGACTGTGTGACTAATGCTTTTTCCTGATCAAAAGCACATAGAATTCTTTCTGTATCACTAAGTATGAACTTTAATGCTGCTTTCCCAGAAAGCTGTGTAAATATGTGGTCTCAATATGTATCTCCATTTTGACCTTTGCGTTTTCTATTCCTGCCAAACTTTGTCCTTGTGCTGATATCTTGCCACATCTTTGGGAAACTTCCCCATCCTCACTCCCTCTCAGAAATGTCACTGCTCTGAAATGTTTGATTTGTTGTTTTGTCTCTTCACTCCTGACATTCTGCTTGCTTTTGCCCTATATAATACAAAGCGTTCATCTTTTCTCAATATAGTTTTTATGTATAAGCTTACTATTTTTTCATTATTTTGCAAAGTTAAAATATATTACTTCCTAAGTGTTTTTCTCAGTTCTTTGAAGCAAACTTTTATTCTGAGTTAAATATTTAACATGATTTGTTTTCATAGTTCTGATTTGTTCTCTTTTCTAATTTAGGATGCAGCCTTATTAGCTCCTCTCTACCTTTATTTGTTTGAAGTCATGGTTTTGGTATGTAGTCCTAGATGGCCTCAAAATTGCTGTTAACCTACTTTAGCTTCCCAAATGCTGGGATTACAAACGTGCTCCATTGCCCAAATTTATTGGCATCTCCTGGGCCTCGGAAAGGCTTTTAAGGCTCCACATACAAAAAGTGAGCATTTTCCTCAGTGATGTTTTAAAAATGTTTTTTAAATGACTAATTTTCATTCATTCCACAGATACCTACTTGAACACAAAATGAATACCAGGCAGTACTCAGCACTGAGAAGATATTAGAAAATAAAGCTGGTTTCTACTTTTAAGAACCATATACAATAGATTTATAATATATAAATAGGTAGTACACAAGATGGTGATGAGTTCTGTGGAGAAAAATCATAAAGGGAGAGATGGTGCTAGGGAAAGGATGTATGACTATGTGGGTTTCCTGTTTTATATAGGGAGGCCCATAAAAAAATGCCATAGAGTGAATGACTGGAAAAAAAATGTACTCCTCATAATACAGATGTCTAAGTCCATCAAGATCAAGGTACTTGCAAGTTTGATTTCTGGTGAGGGCTTCTTCTGATTTTTCACATGCCTTCTTGCTGTAGCCTCCTGTGGCAGAGATACTCTGAGTCTTATAAGGGCACTAATCTCATTCACAAGGACTCCACTCATGACTCAACTACCTCAAAAGGTCCTGCCTCCTAGGGTTATAGCACTGGAGATTAGGACTTTAACACAAGAGTTTTTGGGACACACATTCATTCCCTGGGAGTAGATAAAGATGAAGTCATGTATTAATTTGAGGGAAGAATGTCAGGCAAAGGTGACAGCAAGTGCAAAGACTCTGAGGCTGCAGAGTGTACCATAATATGTTCCAAGAAGAAGAAATAAGCCAGTGTTGTCTGGTGCAGTGACAGACTGAGAGACTGGTAAGAGACAGTGTGAGAAGTAACGAGAGGCTTGGTTCACTTAGACCCTTGTAGGCCGTTGGTTAGAACTTCAGCTTTCACTCTGGATGTGATGTGACATCCATATAGGATTTGTTTGGTTACATCAAAGGAATAATGAGATCAGACTAGGCAGGTATATGGAGGCAAAGGAGGTTGCAGAAAGGCTATTTAGGATAGATATTATTGTGGTAGTTCAGGATTCTGATTATAATGGTTTGACATAGGACAATAGTGTTGGGAAGAATTGTTAGAATTTTGAATATATGTTGAAGGTGGCCCTGACAAGATTAATTCATTCATGAGATGATACATACAAAGAAGAATCAAGGATAACTCCAAGATTTTTGTGGCCTAAAAAGTTAGAAAAATGACAAGATTAATTCATTCATGAGATGATACATACAAAGAAGAATCAAGGATAACTCAGATTTTTGTGGCCTAAAAAGTTAGAAAAATGGAATTGCCTCTTATTGAGATGAAGAATGCTGCCAGAGAAAGCAGCTTTGATGAGAATGAAGGGCTGGATTTTGGATGGGTTAAGTTTGAAATGCTGTTTGACTGACTATGGTTCCCTAAAAATTTTTGATAATCATATTTCTTTGGAGTTAGCTGTATGTTTGGCTAACAACAACCCACCCCCCCGCTGATGCCTGTAATACTCCAGAAGGGGATTTTTTTTTTGTATATTTTCCTTTCGTTTACGTAGTAGCCATTGTTTAGGTGTAACTGTGAATTTATCACATCTTTCTGTTGTTGAAGTTCATTTGGGGGCAGGGTTAGAGAACATACCTGAACATAGTTTGAGACCATTATCAGAAAGGTCTTAGTCGTGGGTGTGCAGCTTTTCCGCTTGCTTGGACTGCAGCAAGTGGGGAACATCTTGGGCTTTCTGTAAAATATACAGTCAGTGTTTATAAGAAATTTATATTGAGTAAATTAGAAGTAATACCAACTCAAGTTTAATATTTAAATATGAAAACTTACATGTCTGTTTAGTAAGGGTAAAGCACCTGTCCTTCACAGGCACACACACATAAAGTACTTGGTAATTGCTGCCTTTTACTTGCTAAATCACATAAGCATGTACAACCTCTGATTAGACTGGACATACGTGACTGGTGTTGGAGGTAAGAGTTAACACTGTACTGTGCCTTCCCCTCTGTAGTGTTTTTGACACATGTATAGTCAAATCCATGCAGTGAAGTCGTAAAAAACAATGCCAAAAAGTTACGTAAATTTAAAAGCTTCTTGTGGGGTCACATTACTTAGCTATCCCAGGCCACATTCGGACAGCTTAATCTAAGTGGTAAATTTGAGAGCCTCCATGTTTGAAAACATCAACATGAGAATGCTGCTTAACAATAAAGATTAAATTCAAAACTTATTTTTCCTCAAAAACTTAAGAGGGAACCTAAGAGAGAAAGCAGAAAGAAAAGTTAAAAATGGGGAGAGAGGATCAATGTAATAATGTAGAAAAATTTGTTATGCTAAAGACTAAAATTGTCAGTGAGCCCACATTAAATAGTAAACAAGATACATGAGAATAAGACCTTCTTGCACAAGGGCTACTACCTGATAAAACTTTATAACAGATGTAAAGAATGCCTCCATGACAAATCCATACCAGATTTCTTACATGAGGGGAATCAAATCACCAAACTTTTTAGCACACTGGATGCTATGTATCAGTGAAGCAGTATATGAAGTGTCAGGACTAGAGAGTAAAATTTAATTGAATTAATTTATTTTTTGCCTTTGAGACAGAGTCTCACTATGCAGTTCAGGCTGGCCTTGAGCTCACTTTGTAGCCCAGGCTGGTCTTGAACTTGCAGTGATCCTCCTGCCTCAGCCTCCCCAGTGCTGGGATTACAAGTGTGAGCCACCACGCCCTTCTGAAAGTAAAATTTTAGATAAAGGTTTTGTAAATAAAAATCTGAAAGATATAAGAGATTTACTCATATAGATATCTTGAAAATGAGCATCTTAGGCAGAGAGAAATGTGGTGTAGAGATCATTAGGATAGACGTGTTTTTGGCAGTTAAGAATAGCAAGGGTCAATATGATGGCAGTAGAGAGAGCATGGGTAGACATAAGGTCTCCTTAGATCATGTAGGGACTTCCGGATTATGGTAAAAACTTCAGCCTTTACAGAAGGAGATGAAAAATCCAGTGAAGAGTTTTGAGCAGAATTGTCTATGATCTGATTTATGTATTAGGAGCTTGGTGGAGTCAGGGGTTTGCAAGGAAAACAGTTACATACAGGACACATGATTTATAGTATTGTTTATAATGGTCACCCAAAGAGTCAAATACAAAAGAAAGAGTGCAGGAAATCTGTCCACAGAATAAGACCCAAGGAATCCAGCTGAGGGCCTGGATCCCACAGCATTCTCTTGCATGAGTCTAGTTGAAGACCGGGAGCCCATGACAGTGCCCTCCACGAGTCCAACTGAACACCTAGAACCCTTGACAGTGACTCATGCAAGTTTTCCACAGATCTGTGCTGGAAGGCCCAAAGGTCAGCAGTGGAAGCTAGAAAGTCGGCACTAGCGGGATGAAGGATTGTTATGTACTGGAGCCAGGAAGTGATGCTCAAAGAACCAGAACTCCCCTGAAAAACACCACAGCTATCCTTAGTGACAACACGGTCCTGAGCTCCTCCAACGATAAGAACAGCCAAGTTCATATGAGGAAGCCAGTGTGACAAGCTTCTGGAGATTGAATAGCACAAATCTTTCCCTCCAAAGCCAGGAAGTGGTAAACACCAGACTAGAGCTCCCACAAAATGAACTGCAGCCATTCTCAGCAGTTACAGGGTCCTTAGCTCCTCTGATGATGGGAACAGCCAAGTTCATATCAGGAAAGAAATCTTGACAAGCTACTCCAGGAGAACCAAGGGCAACAGGAGAACCAACACCACCACTGCGTCCCCTCCAGTTCTCCTTTTTACCTTGGTAACAATCCTGAGGTGGGTCATCTACAGTCAGCACCACGCTGATTCAGTTCAGCTGGTATTAAAAGTTGACCTCCACTTAGCAGTCCACCACAGAGCTAGAATTACCCTGCCCCTTCCATCCAGGGCCAGTGCACACTGAACTACTCCTTCAGTCTTTTTGGTTTTTATTTTGAAACAGGGCCTTGCTAAATTGCCTAGGTGGAACTTGAACTTGCAGTTCTTCTGTCTCATCCTGTGAGTGCTGAGCTCTTTGTGCCTGGCTTCTAGTGATTCTTTTGTGTTAAGAACTGACAAATGTAGTCTGACTATTTGAATGTACCCTTTAACTTTGTAGCTTGAACAACTACATCCAAGATGACAATATGTAATTTATAAACTAGTGATTTCTTGGTGGGGTTTTTTTCCCTCCCTTTCTTTTCTTTTCTTTTCTTCTTTCTTTCTTTCTTTCTTTCTTTCTTTCTTTCTTTCTTTCTTTCTTTCTTTTACAATTCTGTATTGTTGCCACCCTTTTTTCTGTTTTGCTTTTTTTCTTCTATTTAAAATTTTAACAATGTATAATTATTATTATAAAAAAGAAATAGGAAGCACTATAAAAGATATAGCTACATGTATGTTTAGGTGTGTGTGGTTGATGACCATATTTCCAGGTTCTTGTTGGATTGTTGAACAGATCTGTTTGCACTCTCACTGCTTGAGTGTCCACTTTGTGTGCTTTAATTTTGTAACTTGAAAAACTATTTCTAAAAGAAAAAAAAAGAACTGACAAAGACATGGGGCAGTTAGTAGATCATTGTAATAATCCAGGGAGAGTTCACAGTGGTTTGGATCAGAATGATGACAGTGAGAATGAAAAAAGTAATTGTTATTTGAAGGTAGATCAGGCAAGATGTTGGCAAATCAGAAGGTAGATCAGGCAAGATGGAGGGGAGAAATGGAGATGGTGATATTAAATCAAATACAACATAAAGATTTTTGATCTGAACAATTCCTGAATAGTTTCTGTAAACTAAACTGAGAATGTTGGAGGTGGGGAGCTTCTGCAAAAATAGCAGAATCTAGCTAGCTTGCTTGGACTATCTCTTTCTCCCAGTGTCCCCCGCCCAGTCTCCTTCCCCGCTACTCCCACCCCACCTCTCCCTTCCTTCTCCATCCCAAGTTTCCCTCCCCACCCCTCCCTCTTCTCTTCCCTCTCTCTCCACCTACTCAACTACTTTTGGTAGTATTGAGGCCTGTGCCTCAGAGACTCTTAATAGCAGTCAAAATATAAAGTTGGGAGGGGAAAGAACAATTGTGGGAGCTCCATTCTTCTACTTGCAAATTTCTGCTTGTTTGTATTCCCAAATGAAATTCATACTACCTTGACTTTTCTCTCAGCAGCTAAAGTTGATAAATGCTGATTAATGTATGATGGGCAGCACAGACACAAAATTCTTTTTTTCCTAAGCATAGGAAATATACTGTTCAGAAACAAATTCAAAAGGTAGCCCTTTAAGAGTGAATGAATTTTGAAACCTAGTCTGAAAACATGACACAGTCCTTATTACTTAAAAGAAAAACCTCAAAAACAGTTAAAGCCATTCAGCAACAGTAATATTTTTTAAAAATGCAAACGATATCACTCATTTATGAATATAAAGGAGTTCTCAAACATGATATATCATCATGGGCAAGGTATTAATATTCCATGTTTACCTTCAAATGGGCTAAGTGCAAAAAGAATGCTGAATGAATATGAAAATTTGAATGGTCAAATCTTTCTGGTGAGAATTCCAGTTACCTATTAAATGTAAAAGCTAAAAGATAAGAATTTGACTAGTCCGAATTGAGACGTGTGATACACAAAAATTGAAATGACAACATGACAAGACAGATGTTAAAATTGTTTTATATTGATTATGTAACTGATATTTTAAAAACTTAATGTATGTTAGATTAAAAGTATTAAAGTTAATTTAACTTACTTTGCTTTTGCTTATTTTTTAAGATGACTACTAAAAATGTTTTAATCTCGTTGTCACTTTTACAGGACAGCAATGGGTTAGAACAATGCTGGCCAAAGGAGCTCAATCAAAGTAGCAGAAAGCTATAGTTTGTTAGGTGTCAAGTATGCATCATTTCAAATACAGCATTTCTTTCACTTCTCAGAGCAGCTCTAACAAATACATTACCTGGGTTCAAGAAAAGGAAACTGGCTAGGCAAAGAGAAGAAAGAACCCACATACAATAGGGCTACTCAGAGAGCTACCAGAATAGAGATTTCCTTCTCATCCTAGAGAATAAGCCCAGAACTCTGAAGCCAATGGTTACCAGTGTTGCCCCCAATTCTTGGCATCACTGAAAACGTATTAAAATCAAACTTGGGGGATGAGGCTTTAGTTAGCATCTTGTTTAGTGCTTTAGTTGAACCTGACTTGGCAGTGAAGTGTTAGAACTGTGACCCTGGCCTGAACCAGCAATAGCCAGCCTAGTTGTCTCAGAGAACTGTGAGAAGCTTTAGAAAAGGCTAGTTGAAGTTACTGTGTCCTTTGTGAAGTTCTTCAAGAAGCTGGTTCTGTGTCCCAGAACTGGTGAGCACTACAACTTTTCAGTTTGCATCCTGGACTTTGCAGCAGGGTATCCTTGTACTAAACCTATCACCTAGAGCAACATTTCCTTTAATACCCAGGTTACAGATTTAAATGCAAACAAAATCGCAAAAGTACTAGCAAAAATAATAACTTTTTCATTGTGGTTGAGGCCTGATATAAAACAAGCCCTAGTACTGCAAATACTGATAAATTAAAACACATAAAGAAAATCTAAATTGTATAGCATCATTTCTATCTAGGGATAAAATTTTATTAGCCTAAAATACTTTTTTTTGGTGATGCTGAGGTCTCCTTTGTATAACTGCACTTACTTAAATCTATTAAAAAAAATACAGCACTAGACCAATGAATACCTGGTATGTGACCTTAAGTTAGATAGATCAGTTCCCTTACTGTACCCTAAATGTCTTTTATGGCTGTTTAAAAGAATTTAAAATTCAGTCAGAGTTCACTCATTTGATTAAGCTTGTTTATTTTAACCTGCAATGGCCACTATTTTTTGGGGCGTGCTGGCTTTTTGGAATGTCTTGATCAGAGTTTACACTGTGTCTAATATTCTGGATTCATCTCATTGGTATCTTCATGGCATGAGAACTGTATAGATGACTTTATAGATTCGTGTATTATTATTATATAATGAGTTCCATAATATCAGTTGTGCTTCTCTTGGTTTTGCCAGGTTTGAGCACTGGCTTAAATTGGTGACCATTAGATTGCTTTGTTATATGTATTTTTCCATCTTTAATTTCTGTGTAATCTTTGGGGTATAAGCTTACTTTTGTTTGGACTAAATTTCACTTGGTCAAGAAGACTTCAATCTGGGGGAAATGAGTTATTTATTAGGTTGAAACATACTATTTTGGTCTCCTTTATGTGATTAAATATGTCAAAACTGTAAGCCTAAAAATACAGCCTCTGCTGACTTTTGTTAATCTTTAAAAATGGTTTTATTTTTGGAGATTATTTCTTTCTCTAAAACTTGTGTTGTTTCAATTTGTGTTTTGTTATTTTTGTTTATTGCTTATTTGCTAGTGGGTTTTATTTTTGTTTTCTATTATTTGGGAGAGGGTCTTAGTATGTAGTTCAGGCTGGCCTTGAGCTCACTATGTAACTAACTCAGGGTGGCCTCAAACTGGAAGAAATCCTCTTGCCTCTGCCTCCAGAGTGCTGGGATTACAGACACGTGCTGCCATGCCTGGGAAGATTTTTGTTTTTAAAGACTGTCTCAGTGTTGCTGGGCTGCTCTTGAACTCTTTCTCGGGCTCAAGTAACCCTTTCATTTCAGTCTCCCAGGTAGGTGGGCTTACTGGCATGTGCCATCACACCTGCCTTTCCAAATTCCTGATAATGTGAAATGCTTATTGTTACCAATAACAATAAAGTGTTGTCCAGATCTCTATCAATTTCCTTTAAAAACTCAGGTATTTAACTCCTTATTTAATTGTTTGTCTTCACCTTGTCCAAATAAAAATTGACCCATGTGACCCTTGGTTTAAATATTGTTACATTACACCATCCAATATAATACTATAGTACTGTCTTTGTTTCTTAATTAGCATGTCACTGACTTCTTTCAGCTTATTGTAACATTTCATTTATTGCAAAGATAATGGAAATCCCCTTTCAAAAAGTGAATGTCACCAGTGAAGATAAATCATTGAGATGCCATTCAAACAGGGTATGTTACAGAACTAGTTAAAAGGATTGGATCTCCAGCTTTTTGTGTTTTTTCATGTATGTATTAGGAGTGTGTATTTGGTTCAACGAAGTTGTTCATGATGTGCACATGTGTATGTGCTTGTGTATACATAGAGACATGTATGGAACCCTTCTACATTGTTTGTGAGAATGTGAGCTTGTAGACCACTGTGGAAAACAACATGGAGATTCCTAAAAAAAATCTCAAACTAGAAGTTCCGTTTGACACAGCTGTTCTTCTTGGTATCTTACTGAAAGACTTAAAAACACATTACAGTGATACATGTAAGATCTTGGATACCATGTTCATAGCTGAACAACTCATACTAGCTAAATCTTGGAAACAGCTTATATATTCATCAATAGGAATAAGGAAAGAAAATGTGGTATTTACATGTAATAGAGTACTAGTCTGCCATAAAGAAAGATAAACCTAAATCATTTTTAGAATAATGGATGCACTGTGAATCCTGAATGTTAAGTGATATAAATGAGACTCACGTGCTAAAATATCCATTTTTTCTTCTATGAGAAACCCCAAATAGAAGATAAATAATAGGAAGTAGGGAGGTAAGTCTTTTTTTAAATGGGAAGGGCATTCATAAATGGCTGGAGAGGGAGGGAAAAGAAGGAAAAGGGATGAAAAAAGAATTGAGATGTGTTATGTACACGTACCAGCTCCTCACAAGGATTACAGTTATGATGTGTAAACATGTACTGTATGTGCTACTAAAAAATAAAAACAGGAAAAAACTGTAAAGACCAGTCTTAGCTCTCTGGCAGTACAGAAACAGACTGTGGACTCCAGTTGGCCTCAGGAATCTGCTAGACCTTTCTCCAAATGATGCTTCCAGATGCATAGTTAATCTAGGATGTGACTGAGACACCAAATGTTTTAGCTACTTGTGTTATTGATGAGGCAAAATACCCAACACCCACAAATCAAGGTAGGAAAAGTTTATTTAACTCAAAGTTTTGAGTAGGTTTCAGTCCATAGTTGGCCAGTTCCAAGGCAGGATGGCATGGCAGAGAGACGTTGCGGAGTAGAAACAGTTATGGCAAAGCAGGGCAGCAGAAGGCAGCAGATCTGTGAAGAGCAAAGTGATGACAGCGGTCTTTGTTCTGTGCCTTGTATTTCACCCAGGCGACCCGCCCTTAAGGCGGGTAGTATTCAAGCACAGAGTGGGGCACCGTTAATCCCAGCATCACCCATCTTAGGTCCTACCTCCTCTGAAAAGCCCTACCTATGCCCACATGAGGCTTTGGGGGGTATCTAGATACAGACCATAACACCGAATGAGACAATGTATTTAAAATAGTTCTCTAAACTTATGTGAAGAATTGCTGTAACACTTTTGAGTGTTTAGTATGTAATTTTTTTTGAGATGGGGCAGGAGTTGAGGCAAGGTCTTGCTATGTAGTTTAAGTGGTTTTTGAACTCACTACCATAGCCTTGGTTGTCCTCAAAGTCATGGTGATCTTCCTGCATCAGCCTCCCACATTCTGGGATTATACCACACAAAACATGTTTTAGCCTGTAAAAATTAACAGGGAATAAAAAAATGTTACTTAATGATTATAGTGTTATGATTCCAAGGTGGAACAAAGATGTTATGTTGAATGTTTTGATCTCAAGAAATGGAATTTAAAGTTACTGGAAGAAAACTTCCTGATGTGCATTAAGAGGACAGGCAGCTTACTTCCATTTTCAAAATGGACCAAAGAACTGAGCTGGCTAGCTTGCTTTCTTTCTTTCTTTCTTTCTTTCTTTCTTTCTTTCTTTCTTTCTTTCTTTCTCTTAGTTTCTTTCTTTCTTTCTCTCTCTCTCTCTCTTAGTTTCTTTCTCTTTCTTTCTTTCTTTCTTTCTTTCTTTCTTTCTTTCTTTCTTTCTTTCTTTCTTTCTTTCTTTCTTTCTTTCTTTCTTTCTTTCTTTCCAGTGACTCCTACTCACAGTAGGATTAGGTAGACCACTAGGTATGTGTCTGTGAATGGGAATATTTATGAGCAGGTTGAAGCACTTCTTAAGTGTCCATTTCTTCCATAATGAGAGACTGCTTATTCCAAGGTGAGACATTACTTTTCCCACAGAAATTGCCTGCCATCACCTCCCTTGCAGTAGAATGACTAATTATGAGCTGGAGTCTTAACATTTTTCACTGTTTTGACATTATGTTTTTGCCAGAGTGTAGGATACTTCTTATGTCTTCAGAGTGTCTATATAATATACAACGTAGATACCTTTATAATACTAAATGTGATTTGTAACTCTTGTCATACAACTTCCATCAGTAAAACAAGTCTGCTTAGTTACAAATCAGATTAGATTAAGCCATTTGTTATTTTTTCTGATTCACTAGAGTGCTTTGAAACAGTGAAGATTTACCGAGACTGTAGGGCCAGAGTTTTGCAGGTGTTGCTCTTTGCCTTATAAACATTTATCTGGCTGTGTGTCAAGTGGTTTTTCCAAATGTGGTGTGCAGGAGACAGCAGCTTGGACGTTCTCATCTCAGAGAGAAGGGATGTTCCTAATGATCGTGTTCCAGGTTGTGCTCTTCAGCCGACCGTGTCGTCATAGGCTGGGTTGCTAAAGGAAATGCAAATTGAGAATTTAGTGCTTAAAAACAGTACATTCTCAAATGTACTGGATAGCAGTTTAACAGTTCCTCTGAGTAAGACTTTGAATGGAGAGCAAAATGGGAGGGTGACAGCATCATAAAGCTAGGCATACCTGTGTGAGGATAGTGGCTCTGTGGCCATAACATACCTTGACAAGAGCAGAGGGTTAGCTGTTGACTTGTGCCAGACCTTATTAATGACATCTCTCCCTCCCACCCCTTTCAGGAATATTAACTGAGGTTTAATTTGATAACTTCTTTCTTAATTCAGCGGAAAGTTATCCTTTTATCTTGTTCGTAAGTGGTAGGGACAAGCATTTTGAGAATGTACTCTTTTTAAGCACTAAATTCTCAATTTGCATTTCCTTTAGCAACCCAGCCTATGTATCAATGCAGGGAATTTTAGATAGACCTTTGTGTTTGTTTCTTGAGCACATTATTTTGGTTTCTGTTAATGAAAGGTTCTGAAATAAAAATTTGGAATTATCTTTTGGAAATTGCATTAGGAATGTGTAGCATTAGTTATTCTTTAGCCACATCATTGTGCAAATAAAACTACAGTGGGAATTTTTAAAATGTTTAAAAGAATTCAACAGATAAATATTTATTTGTTGAATATATGTGGTACCCGGTACTAGGGAATACAAAAATGAAGAAAGCAGGACTTTTCCTTTAATTAAATTTTAGTTTTTAGAAAGCTGTTTTTTTTTTTTTTTTTTTTTTTGGAAACAGGGTCTCACTATGCAGTTCAGGCTGGCTCTGAGCTCACTTTGTAGTCCAGGTTGGTCTTGAACTCACAACAATCCTCCTGCCTCAGCCTCCCCAGGGCTGGGATTACAGGTGTGTACCACCACGCCAGGCTTAGAAAGCCTTTTGATAGACACAAAAATTAAAATTGATAGTTAAAATGTGTATGAAATATCAAAACATCAGTAGGTAGTTTTTAAAAAATCAAATGCAGTCATATTTAGAAATTTAAGATTTGTTAAAATTTATTCCAATTTGAGAGCAGATTTTCAGTAAAGTTTTTACCAGCACCAGACAATATGAAATATATACTACTTTAAGATTATATTGATAGTCTTTACAGTATTTATCAACACTGTTAACAGTACATTATGAATGGAATAATAACTACCTACATTTATCATATTCTTGATACATAGTTATTTCTTACTATTATAAAAATGTAAGGGTAAATGTCTCCATATAAAGGAGGACTCGCAGGGTTTAGTTACCGTTTCAGTTACAGAGCTAACTGCTGGTGTTGCGATGTTTTATCCCCTTTTGTTTCCTGTGCTCAGGTTCCCTCCTTCCTCCTCCCTTCTTTTCCCTTCCTGCCTCCTCCTGTCTTCCTTCCTCCCTCTCCCTTCTCCTCTAATTTAGAAGAAGCTGCAAAGCTGGTTTTTTTCTTTCAGAATTTTATAAAATTTTTAAGGAAAAAATTGGGTTGGTTTTCCTACATCTTTTTCTATGTATTTCTACTCAGTTTCTGTCTGTCTGTCTGTCTGTCTGTCTGTCTGTCTGTCTAATATATATATATATATATATATATATATATATATATATGTAATTATTATTTTTTTTTTTTTGTGGTACCAGGGATTGAACTCATGACCTTGCGCTTGCCAGGCAGGCACTTATGCCACTGAACTAAGTCCCAGCCCTCTTTCTGTATAATTTTTGCAGTGTGTAAATACATTTGTGATTTAATACTCTCCTCTGTTAGACATTTGATGTTTCTGTTTTCCAGTTTAAATTGCTACAGATTATACAGGTGATCTAATTTATGCATATTTATTCATCTGTTCTCTTACTTTGGCATTTTTGGTTTTTAAAGAATTTTCATTGTTATGTGTAATGTAATGAACCTTTTTCTGCATGCAACAGAAAATAATTCTGTTAAATTATTTTTGTAGGATAAATTTCTGGAAGTGAGTCACTTACTTTTGAACCTCACATAATGAATTTCTGCCTATGAATACTTTTATGAACTGGGTAAGGAGAGATTGATTTTCAGAATAAAATGTATTCCTTAGAAAGTCGTTTTCCATATAAACAATTGAAGGGGGTTGAGTTAAATTTTTTTTTTATTTTCATTGCGGAAAGTAAGAATTAGGGATTTAATAGGGAAACATTAAGTAGGAGTGGTTTGGTATCTCAGTCTTACTCATTTGTGTAGTATTTCAGATCATATTTTTAGGAATATAGTTGCTGTGCATTTTTTTCTAAGGAAAATGGGAATGGAGGACAGAATACATTGTAGTGTGATAGAAGAAGGCTCAGGAATCTCTGTTGACTCTAATAATGATAGTTTATCATTCATACCATCAGAAAGACAGGAATTTGACTAGCTCTTCTTACCTAGAGAAAGCTAGGAATTTAGTCAGCCCAGATGCATACTGGTGGAAGAAGAAGAGAGACTCATGAAAAGATGCAGGACAGGCAGTTTATATCTTTGGGGAGTCCCATGCCCGCTTCTGCTTGCAATGAAGATAGCCACCTCAGGGAGGGTAACTGCCGGGACCAGCTTTGCTGCCTTCTGTCCAACTGGGAAGAATTTGTGCCTTATTTTGCAGGTAAATTATTCAAAGTGCCTTATTTTCCTTGTTGTGGGCCAAAGCTGCTGTTTTGCTTTACTGTGATCTCCAAAACTTAGAAGCAACCAAGATGTTCTTCAGCAGGTAGATGATGACTCCACAAACTGCATATAGTGCATTCACACAGTGGGATTCGATTTATACGGAGAACCCAGAGTCTTGGTTTGCAATTCCATTTTCTAATTAAAGGAGCTAGAGCTCTTAGAAAATGACCAAGGAACAAGGCAAACAATGTACAGGATGAGCTTGAAGCATACTATAGTACTAGAAAATAGGGTCTTTTTTTTTTTTTTTTGAAACAAAACAAAACCCCCACAACAATAGGGGCATGTCAGAGGGACACAAGAGCCGTTGAAAGAGCTCCCCCTGACCAAAGCAGGAACAGTTCAAACAAAAATGTAGTGAGCTGTATTTTTTGGTAACCCAAAGTAAAGAACATAACTGTGATTTGCACTGTGACATAATCAGTAAATGATTAAATAAAAGGGAAGATAAATCTGCCATGTAGAATTCCAAATAATTTATGTAGTTATTCTGCCCTTAGGACCTCACTCTCTGCCTGATTTATAAATTTATACATTAGATTAAGCACAGTAAGAGATTAATAGTAACTAGTAATGTTAGGACAACTGTAACAATATACTGTATTATAAGTTATTTGAACTTGTTCTGTCCTAAAAATCTTACTTTGCGGTACTCCCCCATATTGTGATGATTTGAGATGACCCAATGCCATGTGATGATTACAAATGAATGACATAGGCATTGTGACAAAGTTAAGCCTACTACACAGGGAATAATACTGCAACAGTCTCATAGTTTAAGAAAGCCACAAAATGACTTACGGTGGGTACCATATACAGTTGTGCCTCAGTGCCCATGGAGAATTGGTTTCAAGACACTCCTGCCAATTTCAAAATCTGTGGATGTTCAAGTCCTTTATTTAAAACAGGAATATATTTGCATTTAACCTATGCACATTCTTATGTACTTTGTTTTTTCTAGATTATTTACAATTGTCAGTGCACTGTAAATGCTGTGTAGTTATTGTACTGTATTGTTTAGGAAATAAGTCTGTAGATGAGATATATATATATAATGCTTGCTGAAGCAAGGTTTCACTATGTGGTTTAGACTGGCCTTGAACTCACTTAGTAGCCCAGGCAGGCTGGCTTTGAACTTGCAGCCTTCTGAGTGCTGGGATTACAGGCATGTGTCACCATGCCCAGTTTACTTTTAAAAATACTTTGATCCATTGTTGGTTTAGTCAGTGGATGTGCATCCTGTGGGTGTGGAGGAGGGATGTGCTGATGGTGCTGGACAGAGGAAGATACCATTCACAGTAGAGCAGGACTGCAAGATTTTCTCATGCCACTCATTGTGCTACACAATTGACTTTTGTGTGTGTGTGGGTCTTTCTGAGCCAGGGTCTCGTCATGCAGTTCAGGCTGGCCTTGAGCTCACTTTGTAGCCTAGGCTGGTCTCGAACTCAACAATCATCCTGCCTCAGCCTTCTGAGTGCTGGAATTACAGGCATGAGCCACCATGCCCGGCTCACAATTTACATTTATGAATTATTTCAGAAATTTTCCACTTAGTGAAAATATAGGAAGTAAAACTGAAATAAGGGGATTAACTGCATCTATTTGGTTGAATCTTAGCAAAGGAGGGAACTATAATTTCTGGCATGTGGGCTCATAGCATTGTGTTACCTGTCTTTGAGGTATGATCAGTATTCTCCTTTGTGGAATTTTTCTTTCCTTTTCCTGGTTTTTTTTGTGGGGGGTGGTATTTGTTTTGGGTTGCTATAGGAGAGTAGGTTCCTGATAAAGGTAACATTCCATTGTAAATCTAAAATGTTTTATTTTTTAAACAAGAGTAGGTGTCCATTCAGATGGAACTGAATGATGCTAAATAGCAATTTTTATTAGTGCTTTTGATACTATGCTTTCTAAATTTAAAATAATGGAATGTATACAGTATAAATTCCTGTCAAACTTGAATTTTTAGCTCAACATGGTGTATTAAATATTAAAATATTGAAATCCAGAGGTAATTCTCAACGTTCATTTTGAGCTATTTGAGGTTAAAACTTTTATTCTTTGCATTAATGTCCTGTTACATAACACATCACATAGTGACGGTGGAGATTAGGACAGAAAGTAGCAGTATTTTGGGGGGTTGATCAGTCAGTTGTTATCTAGGGCTTACCTATAGCCTGTAAAAATGCAGATTGCAAAGTACAGTATCATTATGGTCCCTTCTACAAGTTGGTGATTTTCTTGATATCTCAGAGTTGTGAAAGTATGTGTAGATAATGAACTGCTTAGCCTTTAAAGAAGTGATGGACAAGCTTCAGTGAGATAATCAGCCTCTGAAAGAGTGATGGCTTTGAAGTTCTAACATGAACAGGAAGGAAAATGAGAGTCTACTCAGTAGTTTGCTGAGAATCTCTGATAAATTTCTTTAGTGCCATTTCAAATCCACATGGAATGGTTTTATTTTGGGCTCTAATATGGCCATATTCTCTGGGTCTATTGTCACTGTATAGAACTGTCTGTTTTGAAAAGGAGAGTTGAAGTCTCAAAGATGGGCTTTAATATCTTTACTAAAAGATGGCCGACATTGACAGATGATTTCTGAGACTAATTCCTTGCAATCAGACCTTAATTTTGTTATGGTGTCAGTACATAAAATGAGTGTAGGTGGACATTATTACATTTCCAGGAACTAACAGTTGCTAACCAAAAAATATGCTTCTAATAGCAGCTGACTTTGCTAAACTGGAATGATGTAGTAGAAGTTCTTAAGTCTGTCAGGCCTTCATCTCTGTCTGTTCTGAGGTGTTGAGCAAGCTGAGAGAGTTTACTACTTTGTAGAATGATAGCACTATGATTGCCACCTATTCTGTCTATATCATAGAATTCTTGTGAGAGTAAAATGATACAATTATATTAAAACATTTTGAAGTATTTTGCTGTTTTTGGCAGTGCTGGGTATTAAATTCAGGGCCTTCTGTGTGCTAGGGATGTGCTCTACCACTGAACTGTGTCCCCAACTCTTTTTATTTTTTCAGAGTCTAGTTAAGTTATTCTCAAATAGGTGGTATTACAGGCATATGCCACGATGCCTAACAAAAGTAATATTTAATGAATTCTTGGCCATGATATCGTCACAGGGTAATTTTATGATTAGGAGGGAAAATTGAATAGTTTAGAATTATTCATGGAAATGGTTTATACATTTTAATTTTAGAATTAATGAAACAGAGAAGAGTAACTATTAAGTTGCACATTCAGGACCATAACTTGTGTCTGCAGAACAATGTAGTCACTCTATCTCTATGTACCATACTTTTTTTTTTTACGCTCAGAATTATTCATGTGCATCTTGTTGTCTTTTTCTTAAAAGGCACGCTGGAAGAGAAGGAAAGGAAAGGAAGGAATTTTTTAGACAGAAGCATTTAATATAAAAATGTTTCTAGAAGGATAATAACAAAGTCACTGATATCAAAGATGCATTCTACATTTTAACAGTAAAGATGCATACTACATTTTAACATTCTACATTTAACAGTAACATTCTACATTTTAACAGTTTTATTAAATCTGATCTGGTGTGATACTGTATTCTCTGATGCTGGATTTTTTTTTTTTTAAACACTGGGGCATTTTAAGGTTATCTGTGGAATCTAGTAAAAACTGTGTGTACCTTTTCATTTGATTCTAAATAAATCACAATCATGTATGTTTTCAGCATATGTAATAGAATTACTTATTATAAAATGTAGGAAACAATGTTGACAAAAGCTGCCTTTCTCAACATACCATTAGAATCAAAGTAACTTTGCTTTCTTTACTAGTTCTGACAAATAGCTATTTATAAAATGTTACATGAGAATCTAGATAAATTAACAAATTGCTTTACTTGCAATGATGGCTTTAAAATTCTTTAAAACTTGTAGTCATTACATTCTGTATAATTAATAAAACGTGACTTACCAAGAGATTATTACAGCAGAAAAGTCTTAATTTGATCAGATTTCTTGAACATATTAAAAAATTGGATTCAAGGTATTACTTTTTATTGTACTATATATGAATTAGATTATTTGCATGTTGCTATCAACACTAAATGTACAGTTCAGGAGATATGAACACATGTATGTTTGGTGGGTTTGTTAAGCCTGTAATTCTGGTTCTTTAAAAGCCCTTTAACAAGTAATGACACATCACTGAACCAAGAGTCTTCTCTTGGTGTGTTTAATGAGCTCCGGTGAAGGCTGAGCCAGCTGCTTTAGCATATCATCCCTGCGTGGTGTAGCCCTGAGAGTTACATTTAAAACACATAATCTGGGTTATTTCTACTTGTTTTTATGTAATGACAGCTTCAGCATGAATTGTTCTCCAGTGATAGCTCAATGACAGCTTCAGCATGCATTGCAGGGTATGTGTGTGACTTTTAGTACAGAAAGACATTGAGAAAGTGAGTTAAATGGACTTCAGGTGATATTTAATGACAGATATATTATAAGATGTGAGTTAAATTGATCAGCTTTTGCGTATATCACTTTTGCTGTAGTAGCATGTGGGATGGTGAGAAATTTTACACAAGTTCTATTTCACACTAAATAATTCTAAATGTTTCTTTTTAATATGTAACATGAAATTTGGCTGGTTAAGAAGCTGCCTTAAGTAAAATAAACATTTGGCTTTCTTCTGGAACTCTGCTGGTTTGAGTGCTTTTATCCTCAGTGTGATTAATATAAGAAAATCTGCTTGCACTCAGCTAAGGTGTAACCTCTTTCTGCTGTGATCGTACAAAGCACAAAACTCATCCACTTGCTTCTCCACAGAAAACAAAACTTCTGCGTAACACTGACATGTGCATACTGAACAGAAGAGGATTTGGAGACTGATAGTTTTGGTTCAACCTCTGTTTTGTTCAAAGAAAGAAGAAAACATATGGAAATCATAGACTGCGAAATTTGAAGGACTTTATAAATGGCTGGATTTGGTTTGTCTAATTATTGTGCCCCTCTTCCTCCCCCTAGTTAGTATAGTTCTGTTAGTAAATTAAGTCACAACCTGGAAATTGGTGGGGAAAGTGTTTGAAAGGCCACAAGTGGTTCTCAGTGATCCTTGGAGACACACACACACACACACACACATACACACACACACACACACATCCTATTGAGATTCCAGCGCCCAAGGTTCCAAAAAAAGAAGTGTAAAGTTAGTAGAAGTGTGATTTATATGTCAGTTTGATTCTGACATATAAATCACATTAAGCAGTTTACAAATAAAAAATGGGTAAGTGATCAACATAGGATTTTTAGCTTCATTTTATTGTTAGATATTTAAAAGGAAAATCATCAACATAGACTTAAAACTATAGCAATATGTTTAACAAGGTAGAATATATTCAGTTTTATGAAAATCTGATGTTGTCCTTACTCTTTTCATTTACCTTTACCTAGTTACATAATTTCTTCACCTAGTCCCTGGTCAGGATTTCAGAATTAGCAATGAAGTGGTCATAATTAAAATGTAACAGTGTAAGATTAAAAACTATGTTATACTGGCCTCTATCAGCTCTAAGCTAATTCCCTTTTTGGTATCTTTAAAATTTTTTTTTTAAGTTTATTAGTACATTTGTAGTACATGAGTGTGTTCATCATAGGTAGTTGATATCTGTACCTAAGGAGATCTTCATTCTTTTTTCAGTCCCCTTCCACCTGCAGAGTGCCTCCCCCAATTTCTTGGTCCCCTTTCTTTTGTAAAAAAGCTATCTTCCTGTTTTTGGTTATCTTTTATTCTACTCTTTATAATGTTGCTTATATGTGATATATAAGCTAATGTGTGATTTATTTCACTTAATGTTATGGTCTCAACATGCATCCATTTTCCTACAAATGACTCAAATGCTTCTTTATGACAGAGAAGTACCACGTTGTGTATAACTATGTTCCATGCTTTCTTTATCCATTCCTCTCTCAGTGACATATAGAGTGCTTCCAAGATTTAGCTATTATGAGTTATGTTGCTATAAACATTGGTATGCATATTATTATGGTATGTGTCTAGACGTCCCCTCAAAGTCTCAGCGCATTCCTAGGTGGGGCTTTTTCAGAGGGAGCTTAATCTAGAGTGTGTGCTGATTCACAGTGCAGTGCTAGGATCAAGGGCACTAGGGTGAAGAATGTGAGTGCTGTGTATCCTAAGTATCCTAGATAAAGACGTAAGGGATAGAAAGAGCTGTAGTTGTCCCTTGTTGCTTTGCTATTTTCTGCCCACCATGGACTGTTTCTCCTCTGCAATGTCATTCGCCATGCCCCAACCCAGCGTTGGAGCCAGCCAGTTATGGACTGAAAGTTCTACACACTGTGAGCTAAATAAAACAAAACTTCCCCCATTTAACTTTAGGTTTTGAGTGTTTTGTCTCAGCAGTGAGAGAAAATTAAGATACACTGAATATGATGTTTTTAACTTACCCAAAAAGATACCTAGGAGGGGAAATAGCTTGGTTGAATGGAACTTCCATTTACAGTTTTTTGAGGACTCTAAGCTAATTGTTGTCTAATGAAGTCTTATAAAAAAAAAAAATTGAACACAGCTGACCAAACAATCCAGTTTCAGTAGGTTACCTCCAAAAAGTTTGGTGTGTACATTTCCACGTTGAGTTACTTATATATGCAACCCTCCTGAGATTATAGAATAGATAATATGAAATAAAGAACCTTTAGTACTCAAAATGTGATGTAAATACTAGCTACATTAGCATCACTTTGGAGATGCTAGAAATATAGAACAAAATAGAATCTGCATTTTCACAGAATCCCAGGGACCTGAAGGCGGTTCCTGTGTATACCAGATCTGAGATACTGATCTAGAGGACCTTTTTGAAAGCAAGGATTTCAGTCAACATTCACATATCTTTTGCCTTATTTGATTAACATGTTTTCCAAAACTGGATTTATTGTAGGAAGTTAGTTGTTTAAAATAGTAACTGAGGCTTGACTGAAAATGTTGTATTAGAGACTTTGAGATCTATATTAATGATATTATGACTCAAAATTAGTTAACAATTAGATACAAACCAGCATATCTAAAAAGGTTTGTAAACTTTTTAAGTTGCATCCTTCCAGGCATGGTTTTATACTTTGGACAAAAATCCAAGTTAAATTGCAACTAGAGGGACCTTTTTAAAATTAATGATTTTAATTTAATGTTATTTTATTTGGTTTTAGAGTCTCCGTGTTAGTTCAGGCTGGCCTTGAATTTATGGCAGTCCTCCTACCTCAGCTTCCTGAGTGCTGGCATTACAAGTGTGTGCCTGGCTCCAGGATGCTTTTTTAAAAAGGAAGATGGGTCACAGTTTTTGAACTAAAGTGATAGAATTTTGAAATAAAAGTGAAAACTAAAGCTGGAAACCACTGTAGAAGTCATCTGCTCTCTCCTGCACCCAAACCAGCTCAGATGTTCTGTTTAGGGTGAGATTCTTTTGAGTGGGACCTTTGCTCTTAAAGTGCAGCAGCAGAGAGATATCCTCACTCCTCCTCACTGCTTTCTTTCTTTTGCCTTTGTCTCCTGTTTCTCCCTCTCCAGCACCTCAGACTGTTGGATAGTACAGTCTTCTATTTCAGCTTCTGGGGCAATACTGAGCTTTCTGGGGACTTTGTCTAGGTATGTAGGCTGACTTTTCAGGTCTAGCTGAAGGGTACGTATTGCCTTGTGCTGTGTGTGTGAGAGAACCCTTAAAAATCACAATGGGTATTTGAAAGTATCTCTCCCATATGCTTGTAGATGGAGTTCAGAGGTTTTATTCCACTGGTGATTAATTAAGAATCTCCTTGATGTTTGCCTGCAAGCATACTGTTTAAAGACCAGCTTTTACTCTTACCCTTGAATCGGTTCCCTTGCACACCTGTGGTATCAATAGTAGGCACTCGAATTGTCTCTAGGGAAGAGAATTGAATTATTGGGAACCTGAGCACAGGGAGGCTTCGTTGTTTACCTTTTTATGCACTTTGAATTTTGAGCTCTACCTGTTACATTTCTAATCAAAGAAATATTAAAATTTAAGGGGTGCTTTTCTTTTCTTTGGGCTTTTTTTTGAGACAGGGTCTCATTATGCAGTTCAGGCTGGCCTTGAGTTCACTTTGTAGCCCAGGCTGGTCTCAAACTCACAATGATCCTCCTGCCTCAGCCTCCCAAGTGCTGGGATTTCAGGCGTGAGCCCCCACGCCCAGCTTTTTAATATTAAAATTTAAAGAAATTTCTCAGCATCTTTACTGTGATTGTGTGATCTCTGATACCAGGTACTGTTTTGTGGAAGGGGAGAAAATAGGTTTGGGTGTCCTTTTAACAAGGCTTTGGTTTTCTTTTCCCTCCCTCATCAATGAATAACTCCCACATACTGCTGGAGACATCAGGCTGTAAAAGAGCCAGTGTTTACCTCTCACCCTGCAGTCTTCAGTGTAAATATCTGAAAATGGTTATACCAGGAGAGACAAAATCTCCATATTTCTCTCATACATGTGTTAGTCTACAAGAGCCCATCAAAATTATATTATGAACTCTTTCAGGAACCTGCTGTTGCACTATGTATAATGTTTGCCACCATCCAGATTCTGTCTCTGAAGTGAGTGTGGCTTGATTTGTTTGTCCCTCTCCCTTCCCCTTCCTTCTTCCTTCTCCTCCTCCTCTTCCTCCGGTACCTCAGGATGGCCTCAAACTCACAATGATTCTCTTGCTTCAGCTTCCTGAGTGGTGGGATTGCAGGTGTGCACCACTTCACCCAACTGGTTTAATTTTTTTTGAAGGTGCTTTCCTAGGAAATTCCTGGGCCAAATTAGGTCTCTTCCTTTTCAGTTCACACACCAGTATAGTGACTTTAGTTTTGATCTGGACACATTTTATGAAAGCAGATGTAATGAATGATAGTTATCATTGTCCTTTATTTTGCAAAATGTACAATCAATTGCCAAGATAACAAATAGGATACAGTCATATTAGTATCTCTGATATTTGAAATTTTTATCTTTTCACTTGTTTCGATATTCTTGAAATGAGAATATTATGAGGAAGGGGGAGGGTGGAAGAGCAAATGTTTACCTTGTTTCATTTCTATTAGATAACTGGGCAGAAGGTTCCAGGCTGCCTTGGAGCCCTAACTGAGCCTCTTCTGAGTAGAGCTTTCACTGGGATTTTTGAAAGTTTAAACTGTGACATAGCATCATGTGGACCAGATTAATTCAGGTTCCGCAGTGTGCCTTTGCTTTCATCTGCAGCTGTCAGTCATGTCTTACCTTTGTTATGGCTTCAGTAGGAATGTGTTAATGACAGATTGTGAAACGTTCTTAACTTTTCTGTTTCAGTTTAATTTAGCTGAACATTTCTCTGAATGTACTGTGTGTAGAATAAAAGATAGCTGGTGAATGCTTAATTGCAAAGGCTCTTTTTAAGATAGATGTTCCCATGAGCTGTGCTGTCCATATCTACTGGTTTGTGATGGTCTCAGAATCAGTGGGGCACATTCCTGTAATCCCAACACTGAGGAGGCTGAGGTAGGAGGGTTGCTGTGAGTTTGAGGTCTGGCTGCTGGGCTACATAAGGTGCTCAAGGCTAGCTGGAACTACATAGTGAGACCTCATCTCATACAACAACGAATATTTACCTATAATTTATTGCTGCATCTTGTAAAATCTGCGACTTGACGTCAAAGTTTTCCTGTATCAATTTAATTGTGAATGGTATAGTGGTTGTACCTCAGGTGATTTTGGCTCTTGTGTAGTTGTCCTAGGGTAGAGTAAAAAAAAACTTACATATTTGTATATAGTTACATAACTTTAAGAAAGAGTTACATACATCCTTTGTGAAAGCCCAAGATAAGGGATGTATGATGGTGTTGTAGTTATTACTGTTTTTAGTGACTAACCTTAAGTAAGTCACTGCTTCTGTGCATTAATATTTTTGTTTTATGCAAATAGGAAACTTGGAAATATTTGTACCTAAGGTATCTTTATATTCTGTGATCTTGTAATTTTATGTAGTTTAGGGCAGTTCTATAAATTAAAAAGCAAATTGGCTAAGGTTCTTTTTCGTTGGTGATTGAAAATGTGAAACGAACAATTATGAAGTTGGGAAAGGGAGAAGGAAAACTGACATTAATGTTAGTAATAATTTGTAGAAAAGTCACAGGTTTATATGAAGGGCAGCAGATGGTCCAGACCAGCACTGGAGGCAACTTCAAGACCTTCTTTCCATATTCCTACCCAGGTGCTCGGAGGACCCTAGGCTGCCATTTGTCTTTTCCTGTCTTTGACTCATACCCCTCACCCTTACCTTGCCTTCAGGGTGCACTAAATTTTTTCTGGTTCATGTTAAGGTTTAAATTAACTTATTGATAAACTATATTGATTAAAAAATACCTGTATCGATAAAATCCACATTCCATGTCACTCAAGTGTTCATTGGTTTTTAGTACATTGTTTTGCAGCCGTCACTGCAACCTGATTTTAGAACATTTTCATCTCCCTCAAAAAAGAAGTTCCATACTTATAAATGGTATCAATTTGATCGTATTCAATGTGGATCCCTAACCACATATTTGTACAATTAACTGAGGACCTTTTGGAGATCATTTAATAACTCAGAAATTATTAATGGTGGAGGTTTAGGTGCTATGTTAAGGGTGTAGGGTAATGGTCATTTTGCTGTTTCCCATGCTATGCTACATAGCTCAGTAATATAGTGCTTTATTAAAGAATAGCACCCAGAGTCTTAGGAGAACTGGTCTCGTTTTCTGAGAGTTTGATGGTTAGCCATTATATTGGTGACTGTACGGGCAGAGTGAGGAGACGTCTTCCAGACTTAGTGTGGTAAGCAGCAGTGACTGAATGCTTCTCTCCATGTCGACAGTAAATTAAAAACACCTGTAAGATATGTCTTCCCATGTAGGAATCTGCAGACATTTATTAGGGATCCAAAGGAGATCCAAAGGAGAAAAATATTGCCCTATAAGTGTTTCTCCATTTTGATAATCTCCTCTCATTCTTTTTCTATTACTGTCTTGACTTATTAAGTCACTTTATTGTGTAGGTTTTAAATGCAGTTTTAAATTAGCATTTTTGAGGTATAACTCTTATAAAGCACAATTCATATTAATATTATAATTCATTGAGCTTTGAAATATGTACAGTTGTATAACCACTACCACAATTATACCAGTGGAGGAGGAGGATTCCACCACCCCCAAAAGTTCCTTCATACCATTTTGTAGTTATGTTAACCTGGTCCTTGTCACTATCATTTCTTTGTTTTCTAGAAGCTTAGTAGAAGTGTACAGAGTATATAGTCTCTTGTGTCTGGTTTCTTTGAGTTAGCACAATTACTTCATATATGTTGATGCAGATATTAGTTGTTTGTGTAAATTCCACAAATTTACTGGAAATGTGTGTAGTTGATGGACATTGGATTACTTCTCCTTTTGGACTATTTTTAGTTAAACTTGCCATGAATATTCAAATACTGGTATTCCATAGATGTGTTTTTAAAAAAACCTTCATGCAGAAATACTCAAATGTAAAATTTGGGGTTGTATGATAAAGTATAGCAAATAAATACTTTATAAGAAATTGCCCAGTTATTTCCCAGTACATTTTCTTACATCCCTACCAGTAATCTGTTAGAATTTCCATTGTTTGATACCTTGCCAACACTTGGTATTGTCAGTCTTTTAAAAAATTTAATCATCCCACTGAGTACAAAATATGTTATCTCATGGTGGTTTTAATTTGAATTTTGAAATACATTTATTTTTAACATATGTGGATTTTGTACTTATGCACAAGAAGTTGTCTTCAGATTGTTAGCATCTTTGCTTATGACTTTTATGTTCTCAGAACATTGATTCTCCGTAGTCAGTAGCGTAATTTTTTAACATTAATTGTTCTCTTGATCATCCTGAAATCTATTATGCTTAAAATGTGTTCAGATATAATACTATAAGTGATTGTATACATCTCATACATAAGTTATTCTTTTTGGTGAAGCTTAAAATGTTAAAGAGAAGATATATTTGTTTGACATTTTATAGTTGGAGTGTGTTTAGTACTTTGAGGCAGATTCTGTAGAAAGCATTCAGGCTTTTAGACTTAAGTTGTCTCACGGTACTGGATGGTGGTAAGAAGCAGAAGAGGGCAGCAGTAGAATGTAGAATGATGCTGCTGCATGCTGTATATAATGCAAGAACCTTTATTCCTTTTTTCCTATTGGAGAAAGTGCATTTTGTTCTCAAGAGGTAAAGGGAAAAATTTAGTAAAATATCTGCCAAATTCTATGTTCTGTTAAAATTTCATATCCCTGAAGGGGTCTCTTATTTCTTTTTGATAGTCATTTTTAATCGTTATCTGATGAAATATTAAGAGTACAGAAAACTTAACTTGCATGTCAGTTAAGGGCTTTTGATCCAAGTCTGGGGGGCTGGTGATGGGGATGCATCAGACTTGGCCACCCTCTAGTGGCAGCTGTGGCCATATTGCAAATCCATCTCTTCCTCAGTGTACCTCAGGAGGGATAATGGCTGAGCCACTTACTTTTGTTTTTGCAGAATTCTATTTTGTATTATAGAATAATCAATCTGAATGAATAACTTTACTTAGGAGTTACCTAAAGTATGAAATTTGGTTACCTGGATAACTTTATTTTCATTATTATAGTTATTTATATTTTCTAAATTTTATTAATGTTTTGTTTTGTTTGCCTTAATCTAAAGTACCAAAAAGAGAGGCTCAGGAGAGAGAAAGCTCCGCTTGGTGCTCATCTCTCTGTGCCAGGCACTATTATACAGACCATTGCTAGTCCTTGAAAGGACAGATTGGAGTTGCATTAAGATTCCTTTGTGTACATGATTTACTTATTTATTGTGTCCCTTTGGGTTTTAATAGAATACTGATTAGTCTCTTAAGATTTCTGTGGGACTGAGGTCTTGCTAATGCTGTTTTCTAGAATGTTCTTTCACTTCACTCTTGCTCAGGGAGTCATCTTTCTTCTTTAATGAATGCATCAGATTTTTCTGGACCACTCAACATTTCTGTGATGTTTCAAAGCAAACATATTCTGTGTTCCTGTTGGAGCTGAAATATTTTGAGTGCAGTGCTTCCTGCTTTCTCCTGTGGTTGTGTTGTCTCTTCCTTGCTTAGCTATCACTCTTTTTATCCTACGGTCCCAGAGCAGCACATGGGAAGCACACAGAAGTGTTTGCCTGAAGTTGCACATTGTTGCTGGGCATGGTGATCCATATCTATAATTTGAGCTTTTGAGAGGTTGAGGCAGGAGGATTGCCATGAATTTGAGGCCAGCCTGGACTACATAGGGAGATCGCCCCCCAACCCAAGAAACAAAAACAGTCCCCCACCAAACACTACACATTAAAGCCTTTTGCCTGCCTTAATTTGAAATATTTTAATCAGTTGTTTGGGACTGTAACACCTTTTCCTGAAATCAGTGTTTTAAATGATTTTTAAGTGGCTAGGTCCTAAACTACTGGTTTCAAAACTATCATATTTTTTAAACAAGAGAGCATCTAGAGTCCTGGAACCCAGGTTACATCCCATACCAATTAAATCAAAGTAATTGCAACAGGAGGCAGGTTCAGTGTTGTTTTTAACAAAAAGATTCCTTTGTGATTGCAATGCTGAAGTTTATGAACCATTGCCTTACTTAATTTGTAATGCATGGGTGCTGAAGTTAAACTCGTAACGTGGAAAACTTTGCTTTTCCCCGAAGATTTAGCTCACAGCTGGCATATATAAATTTATTTGTATTTAAGGTATACAGGGATGAGGGACATATGTATTTCACTATTTTGTATACTACCTGGAATTTAACATTGAGTATTTCTTTTTGGGAAAACTTGTTATTATATCCATTTTATATTACATCTGTGCTCTTGATGCTTAATTAGTTAACTGTGCTGTTAGTTTCTTTTTAAAGATTGTGGCTAGTAATTATGAAGACATATTCAGTCTCATTACTAATCAGGGAAATGCAAATTAAAAATGAGATAATTTCACACCATCATACTGGCAAGAATTAAAATATCTGGCAATACCAAATGTTAGTGAAGATGTATGAGCTCTGATGTTGGTGGGAGTATGAATTGATTACCACCTTTCTAAAAATTTGACAGTGTTTGGTAAAGGTAGCATACCTCTGGGCCTAGCATTTCTAAATGTGTCTTCCAGAAGTGGTCGTACAGAAAGACAGGCACAAGAGTTCTCATGGTTAGTAGCATAGCATTATTGGAAAGATTAAGAACAAGCCAACTGTCCAGCAGCAGTGAATAGATTATTGTACCCCTTTCTAAGGTTGGATAGCTCATACACTGAGCATCATGCTGCTGTCAGCAGGGACTACTTCTCCAAAACAGGGCTGAGTTTAAAAAGCTTCTGAATGATGCATATATGTTATCTGATATTACATAGTTTGGAAGCATGCAGGTATTAGTTTGTAGATGCTTATGAGTAAAAGTGTTAGAACATGAATATTGAATGCAAATCATGACCTAGACTTAGAATGGTTACCTCTTAGAAGGAAAATGGGATTAGGGTAGAGATACAGAGGCTATCAGGTTGACCTACAGTGTATTCTTCCTTTTTATAACTCAGATATGGGCTATAGATTTAGCTCAGTGGTGTAAATGCCTACTTGGCAAGCTCGAGGTCATGAGTTCTGATCCCAAGTACCCAAAGACAAAAAACCAAAACCTCAGACATAAATAGAGTGAAATATTAAGATTGGGCAAAATTGATGAAATATATAATGAGATATATTCAGATTAACATGTTTTTAAGGGACAACAAATTCAGTCATCATTCGTCATCCATCTCTTGCATGTAACTGAGACAGTGGCTTTGAACTTAAAATTTTGAGTTTTTTAAGTCCTCCCTAGTGAAAGGATTATAGGCATTTTAGAGTCGTGGATGTTTGGCAGGTGCCCACAGCCATGAGAAGCAAAGGAATGGAGTTTCGAGCCCAGCCATGTGGTGGAAATGGAGCAGTTTCATCTGTTTTTTTCCATTGGGTTAATCCAGAATCCAGTTGGAAAGGTTACCCTCAGTTTATAAGGGATAGGAAACTTTGGGATAAGGCATGATGTGAAGAGGGGTTGTTTGGTATTCAGTTAGAGGCAACACTTTGCTATTCCACAATGACTTCAACTGATATTTGAAGCTAGTTATTAGTGTGCCCAGTGAGCCATGAATTCCTGAGGTAGCTCTGTGTTTATAAAATAAAGCCTGAAAGCTTGATCTTCTTAGTTCCAATAAACCACTGTTCATATTTCTTTCTGAAGACTCTAGCAGATCTTGTCTTTTCATTTTGTTAATACTAAACTCTACAGGAAATGATACTCTGAAAACATACACACATTTTTAGGATTTTTTTTTTTTTTAATATTTGGTACTTGAAATGTTGGGGTGAGGGGAGAGACCCAATGTTTGTGTCTTATTGAAAAGGGATATCCCTTTTCCCCTAAAGTAACTATGTTTTTCTAGATGTGCATTTGACTTCCAGGGGAACTTCCTTTATATTTTACTTTCCAGCCAATGATACAGACCTGTTTGTTTTATGGAAATAAGTGTCATCTATACTGTATTTTGTCATACCACAGAAAATAATATTCATATCAGCATTCTTGGGTATCTAGTTTTGAGTTTTGTCTCCCTCTCCAAAGTGCCTATTGTTTTATTCGTAGAAGTGTACTTTTCCTGGAAAAAGACTTACAATGTCCTCCATTTTTCAGACTGAGGGTCAGCTCCCTCTTGTGTTTCTTGGAGAACTAAGCCTTTACCCTCTCATGATTGACTGTCCAATTATCGTAATGTAATAGGATTTTAGCATGATTAAATGTGGCTTTCAAAATAAGATGGGTCAGATAATGTCATCTGTAATCTGATTCCTAAATAATGAAAATACATTGTAAAAGTCTATAGCCGTGGTGACGAACCTATGTTACTGGTGTCACAGTGGACTGTTTGTATCATTGGAAGCTCTAAAAAGTTCACCATCATGAGTCTATGTTTGTTAGCCTTGCCATATGTAATCTATGTTGTAAAAGGGATCCACTGATGTTATCCTATAATATCAATAAAGGGGAAAAACCACTTTGGTTAGATTTGTATTTTGAAGTGAAATAAAGAATCTTAAACGATTACATCTTGTAACACATCATATATGTTACTTATAAAAGTTTCCACAAATTTTTTTCTTTTTTTCCACTGTCCTTTCAGAGATATAATTAATTTATTGATTTATTGTTGGTGCTAAGGATCAAGTCCAAGGTCTCATACATGCTAAGCATGCATTTCCGCTACTAATGCACTCTGCCCTTAATGTTTTAAATGTAAAAACTAATTTAAGTTTTGAGCAGCATGGTACAAAATGGCCCCAAATGGTATACACATCATGAAAAGTGAATCTCGTCCTCCTAATCTCCATACACGTAGTTTGTATATATACCCCAGGTTTGCTTTTTATAATTACACAGTCAGCTGTATCTTTTGATTCCATTCAGATGCCCTCAGAATATTACTTCATATCAAGAAAGAGTTGAAATAGTCACTCTTTTCTAATGGCTGCCTAGTTTTACATTATACTACATTGTATTCAACCAGTTTTTTGTTTGGATAGATAGATACACCTTCCCAGGATAGATACACCTTCTCAGCTTTTTGTAGATGCACCCTCCCAACTTTTTACATATTACTTGTGTACATAGGGTATTTTGTGTGTGCATGATTGTTATCTGTGTAAGATAAACTCCTAGACATATAGTTGAAGAGTCAAAAGTTAAGTACATATAAAATTTTGATATTGCCAGATTGCTTTTCATTCAGTAGGGATGAATTTATGTCCCCATTATCAGTGTTTGGGTTTCTTTATTCCATTCTCTTGTGGTGTTGCCAGTGTAACTGACTTTTTAAATGGCACTTTGTCTTACGGTAGTTTGTGTATCTTAAGATTGAACATTTTTTTCATACTCTTAGAATGATTTAGATTTCTTGGTGTTGTGCTTTCATGTCCTTTGTCGATTTTTCTATAAGGCTTTGGATATATATATATATATATTTTTTATATTTCCAGAATGCTTCCATATTAAGGAAGTGAGCTCTTTTTTTCTGTACTCTATGTTGCAGATATTTTCTCCAAATCATTGTCATTGCTTCACTTATGGCATGTGTTGAAATCTAGTTTTATTTTCTTCTCCTGCTATTTCTTTCCCCTCCCTCATTTTTTTCTTTTCTTTTCTTTTTTGAGACAAGGTCTTACTATGTAGTGTAGCCCATATTTGTTCCCTGTTAGGCCAGGCTGGCCTTGAATTTGAGATCAGCTTGCTTTAACCTCCTGAGTGCTGGGATTATAAACCTATACGATACCACTATGCCTGGCCAGTTTTTTTTTTTATGTTGTTGGGCACACCAGTCTTCTCTTTTAGGGCTCCTGGCTTTTGTGTGTCAGAAAGGCTGACTGTTCTCTGAAATTTAAAAAGAAAAATTAATGTTTGCCTTTTTAGTAATAGGCCTATCTATGTTGATAAAAGCCATCTCAAACATTAATTTCCGAACACTACTTTTGGTTTTCTCAAAATGCCTTTGTGACTTAATTATAGGGTGACCTTTATAACATAGACTGTAGATCTAGTTAAAATAATGGTCAAACCATTTCTTTGCTGGCTAACTGCTATGTGAAATAGACAGATGGATGTAACTTAGACTTGCTTTCTCATATGTGAAACATAGTTGCCTCCAGGGTAGTTATGAACATTAGATAATTTATATATATTAACTGTATGCTTTGAGCAGGGCCTCATAATTTATAATCCAACACTTATTAGTTCTGTTCCTTTCTCTGACCTCAATAGCAGAGAGATGGGAAAAGCAATTTGGAAAGTAGAATCAGTTGATAGAAACGTTTCCATTTTACCTCATAAAATAAAATAATTTCATTAAATAATACTCTAGTATTAAGAAAATAACTCCTTGACACAACTGCATCCATTGCCTAGTTGAGGATTTAAGGTGCTTCATCTTTAGAAACCAAAATTCTCGCTTTTATATTAAAGTCAAAAAAGCTACACAGTGGCATGTGAAAAAAAATTTAAATGTTTCTTTCTTAAAGGGACTTTTAGAAAAATACTTCTTATTTTGCCCCTTTACCTATTACATGGTCTGTTATTGTCCAGATTGCTGTGGGTCTTCTCGCGAAATGAGTTTTGTATTTCTAAGTTAATTTTCTGCCAGAATCACTTCAGGCTGATGACTGTGGTGTTTGTGTATCCATTAAGCACGCTGCCAGGATATGTCCACTGCTCTCCACCTCTCCCAGTAAATAGCTGTCAGCACGCTACTCCCCTGCTCTGCATTAATTGTAGGGAGCTGTGGGATGCAGTGGAAAATGGTCTAAAAAGGACTTCTATAGAGTTGGCTTAGGTATCACAGAAGGAAAATATAAATTCTGTTGCAAATTGGGTCAAATTTATTAGTATTTTATGCTAATGAATAGAAAAGATAATGGACAGAGTTGAATTTTTAAAATTCTGTTTTTTGATTAACCTTTCCCTTGCTCTGTCACTAGCCTCCAACTAATAAAATTCAGTAGTTCTGAACAAGCTTATTTATATTGGAGGCGTCTTGAGTAAGAAGCTCTTATTAAAGTTGTATATAGCACCCTACTGAGTTTTACAATTGGTTTTGAAATGAAAACCTGTTAGAGTAGAGCAAATATTATCTTAGCTGTGGCGATAAGTAATATGGAGAAGATTAATGATTTGTCTGTGAAAGCCAGTGAGCATTAAGCCTGTTACTGTGCCCTATTTAAAAGATCGAGGTAAAAAAAGTGGCAGGGAAGAAGGAAGAGCCATGCTTTTCACAGCTGTATGCTTGTTGTCCTTATATGAATTAGTGATTCCTGAGTTGTTTTCCCTTGATAATCCAAGGAAGCACTCAATACCAGTGACATCTCCAAGGACCAGAATTTTTCATTGACTGGGGAAAGAGAGGCAGGCAAGGAGATAAGGAGAGGGGAGGGGTCAGGAAAAAAATTCCTCCTTATGTAACATCAAACATTTTCCCTCTGTCTTGCTGTCTATGGTATTGTTCTCTTCTTGACTTTTTTCTAGGTAGGTTGTGGAATCATGTGTAGTTTAGATCTGAAAGGTTTCCAAGAAGTGTCTTATGTTCAGAGTTGGGGTTTTAGGAAGGTGATTGGATCATGGGGGCACTGTATTCATCAGTGGTTATTCTGGGGATGAATTCACAGCTGAATATGCTGTTAGGAGGTGTCAGGTTTGGGTGGCGGAGGTGGGTCACTGAGGGTATGACCTGGAAAGGTGTATACTTGTCCCTGGCTCCACTCTTCTCCACATCTTGGCTGCCTTGGGTTGAGCAGGTGCCCTCCACAATGTCCTTCCACTATGTTCTTTCTGCCTTTGACCTGCCAACTGTGGACCAAACCCTCTGAAACTGGGAGCCAAATAACTTCTTTACTTCTAAGTTTCTGGTGTCAGATATTTTTTCTCAGTGATGGAAAAGTGACATACAACCATAAGTTCTTCTTTTAGGGGGCAGATGTCTGGAGATACATGGTTGAAACATAAGCAGTAGTAGAACTCATATTTTTTTGTTCACTCATTGCATGCATC
Organism: Hydrochoerus hydrochaeris; assembly: GCA_004027455.1. Taxonomy (NCBI): domain Eukaryota; kingdom Metazoa; phylum Chordata; class Mammalia; order Rodentia; family Hydrochaeridae; genus Hydrochoerus; species Hydrochoerus hydrochaeris. The sequence goes on from PVLA01006753.1 coordinate 105,483, forward strand.
ATTGAAGGCAAAATTAACGAGAACAGTGTTAACCACATTGGATTCCTGACTTCGTAGGACTGCCTGACACAGTCTCTGATTTCTCCATTCAACCACAACTTCTCTTTTCTGAGACATACAGTGTGAGGCAGGGGAAGTGCCACTAACACTGTTACGTGCAGTGGTGCTTAGAGAGTACAACATTGAATATACCATCAACACCTAAGTATAGGTCGTATAGCTGACTTACAGTGGTGTCAACACCTGTCTAATTCATAAATCAGATATCTGATATCATGGCCACAGTTAATTTTTACTATTGTGTATTTTTTTTTTAAAAAAATGTGGTATTCTATAAACTCTCTTTACTCAAAATTTGTGTTCTTTGTTACTAGTGTACTTAACCACCTTAGGGTTGGCTAGATGTGCGCAGTGTCAGACCCTGGTCCACACCTGCTAAACACAAAGAATCCGCGTTTTAACAAGAATCTAAAGGTACTTGCACATGACAGTTTGAGAAGCTCTATAATAAATTATATCCTGCTTTTTCAAAATTGGCATCTACAGTGTTTTTTCTTTTATCCAAAAGGGATGAGAACCTTTTTAAAAATAAAAAGAAAATTGCTTTCACTTCATCAACAGGATGCTAATGCCACTGCTGTGCCGAGTTGTCTGGTACTGTCTGCAGCTTCCTGTCTGTGCTATTTTAAAAGGCAGTCATTCCTTCCTACATGAGCTCTACTACAGAAACAAGCATTTTGCCTTGTTTGGTTTTGCCTAACAACTACTGCCATTCATTGAGACTGATGTTTGAGACACTACTGGGTTTGAAATGTCTTTATTTACTGTCCCCCTCTCCACTCCTCAACATTTTGTTTTGTTTATTTTTTCCAAATCAGGAAATAGGCTCAGGGAATTTTAAAGGGACTTGCTCAGGTCACCCAGTCCCAGTATTAATGGGATATAGACTTGATTTGTTTGAGTGTATGGCCTTTAGTGTGCTGTTCTCTCTATCTGCCATTTGGGCAGAATTTATCTAACAGCAAATAGGTAAAATGTGTAATTTTTACTAATTGGTAATGTTTGGCTGTAGGGTTACTATTATTTTTGTCCTGTAAGATACAACACAACTTGATTGGAAGACTAAGATATAAGAGAATTCAAGTGTAGTTTTGTCACTAATTTTCTGAGTATATCCACTTTTATCGGCTTTATTTTTTGAACTAAGATATGCAGTACTTCATATATCTAAATGTTTTGGAATCTAGAATATATTGTTTGTAAATCCAACTTTTTGTCTTAGGCAAGGAGAAAGCATTTCATATTTGCAAAAAGAAAACATCCAAATATAACAGCAATTTCACATATCCACAAAAATACAAAACTTTTATGTTGCTAGCAGAATGCCTTAATGACCGTAAGTTGATTTGATTGTGGTATTATTGGTATGTTTAATGAAAAGACAAATGTCTATCATAGAATACAATACCCATGTATAGGCCCTTTTGTAGAGGTTTAAATTTGGGAGCACATATGTGTTAGGGAGGGGTTAGTTTTAAGGTCATATAATCTGTATATTTCTTGGAAATAAGTAAAACTATATTTACTAATAGAATGTAGTCCTTTGTTAATTCTTGTTATGGATTGAAAACTGGTGGTCAACTTTTAACACCGGCTGACTCAAATTGGCATGGTGCTGAGTGTAGATGGCCCACCTGAGGACAGTTCCCAGCATAAAAGGAGATGTGGAGAGGAAGAGTTGGGCGTTTTGGGTTCTCCTACACGTTGCTGTTTGGAGTCATTGGTTCTCCTGGAGGAGCTTGTCACAGCTGGCTTCCCTGATCGGAATTTGGCCATTATCATCAGAGGAGCTGAGGACCTTGTCATTGAGAGTGGCTGTGTTTCACTTTGGGGGAGCTTTGTTCCTTAACGTGGAGCATTGCTTCCTGGCTCCGGAGGGGAAGATGTTTACTGTTTAATCTCCAGGAGAAGCTTGTCACGCTGGCTTCCTGACATGTACTCAACTGTCTCATTGTCAGAGGAGCTCAGGACCTCATTGTTGCTGAGGATGGCTGTGATGCATTTCAGGGAAGCTCAGGTCCTTATTTTGAGTGTCGTTCCAGTATAGAACCCTCAAGGTGCTGGCACAGCTCCTCCATCCCACTAGCATAGACTTTCTAGCTTCCACTGCTGACCTTTTGGCCTTCCCAGCATAGATCTATAAAACAGACTGGCATGAGTCCTTGTCATGGGCTCTAGACCTCCAGTTGGACTCATGGGAGGCATTGTCATGGGCTCTAGGTTTTCATTTGGACTTGTGCAGGACATTGCTGTGGGATTCAGGCCCTTGGCTGAATATTTTGGGTCTTTCGTGTTGTGGAAAGATTTCCTGCACTTTCTTGTATTTAACTCTGGGTGATCATCATAATATACTATAGATCTGTGTCCTGTATGTAACTGTTCTCCTCACAACTCCTGACTACAGCAGTTCTTCAACTTGTAATTTACAAGAGGAAAAAAGGACTGATAATTTGTTAAAGCAAAATGATTATGAATCAGTGAAGTTAGTACAGGCTTTCAGAGGTTAGGTAGCTAGACACTGAATGAAGGAAAGATTTAATCTTCCTGGTAGTTTTTATTCAGAAAACTTTTGTAGAGAGAGAAGAACCTATGCCTATGTGTGTAAAATGTATTTTAAGGTAAATATTTACCTTTTCATTGAAAATAGTTGTACCACTGTTAATAAAAATATGAAAATTTTTGTATTTTAAAAAGATATACAAAGTAATGCATATGTTAATTAGCTCAAGCTAGCCATTTCACAGCATTACATACTTCAAAACAACATATTGTATGTGATAAATACATGCAATTTTTATCAATTTAAAGTAACGACAAAACTATATAAAGTTTTAGAATCTAGAATGTGCTGTTTATAAATCCAACTTTTTGTCTTAGGCAAGGAGAAAGTATTTAAATGTAAGAACAATTTCACATATCCACAAGAAAAATGTCATTTCTTGTCTGGAAAAATCAAAGATTCAAGGAAAAAAAAATTTAAGATTTCCAGTAATTTAAGTAGTATTTACATTTGTATTCTCAGTTTGGTTTCTAATGCTTTTCATCAATCGTAGTTTAAACTATTGCATCATTTGGAGGAAAAAAAACCCCCCAATTTTAAAAAAGAATGCTGACAAATTGTGGAAATCACTGTGTTCACTCTTGTTTTCTTCAATAATCTATTGTTTGCTTAATACGTGATGCTAGGTATATACCCCTCAAAATTTGCAACATGCTACTAGGTATATACCCCCTAAAATTTGCAACAGGCACTTGAACAAATACATTCCTAACAATGCTATTTATGGTATTTATGTCTGCTTTGAATGACTGGTTAATCAAACGGTGGTCCATCTATGCAATGGATTTTTATTTAGCTGTAAAAATGAATGAATCTTGGACATATACTATGATATAGCCAAATGTTGAAAATGTGCTACATGAAAGTAGCAGGACGCCAGAGACCACGAATAGTATGTTTTACTTCATAGATCATGTCTAAAGTGAAGTACAGGAACAAAGTATATTGCCATTTGCCTGAGGCTTGGAGTGGGAATTGGAGAAAGTGAGGGACGGCTGCTAAAAGGGTATGGGAAATTCTTTCTGAGGTGGTAAACATGCTTTAAAATTGGTTGTTGTGATTGAAAAACTCTGAGTGTACTTAAAACTATTGAACTATTGAATCGTACACTATTAAGTGAGCAAAATTAGAGTATGCAAGTTATATCTCAATAAAGCTATTACAAAAAATTCTGCCACTTAAATTATAAATTATCAACAATTCCTTTTTCAGGTCTATCTCAATCCCCTAGGTCTTGTAGGAAACTTGCTGTTTCCTTTCTGAACCATTCATTCAGTTTATACTGGACAATTTAATACTTAATGCATTGTTTTTATGATTTTTATTTATGAATTCTGATTCTCCAGTCCTGAGTCCTTAAACTGCTTCATCATTTGGTCTCTTTAAGCATTGTAGTCAGAGATTTATTTACTCACAGAAGATGTCAGGAAATACTTGGTAACTGTGTAAAAGGACTTAAAGGATGCTTACTCAGCCTTGAAGATCTGTATCATATTGTAGGTTTTGCTAGCATTTATTATTTATATAATTTTGTTATTTCTGTTCAGATGAACTTAAAATGGTTTTCTAATCTATGATTTATGGTATGTATTAATGTAATAAAATAAGTGTGTGTGTGGTTTAATCCAGGTATCTCCCTCAGGATGTGGGTACTCTGGGGAGCACATAAAGCTTTAGTTCCTGCCTGCATAGTAGCTAGTTCATTCTCACTGAAATTCTACATCCAAGTCTTTGAGTTGTTTAGTGTTTAGTAGATAAGAAACATACAATGATTTTTCCCCCACTGTTGGAACTAAATAAATCCTTATTTTCTTTCATATTTTCCTATTTCAAAGAGAGAAGTCTTTTAGAACCTACAAGTCTGGGGAAACAGGCACTAGTAATGGATAGTAAACAGCTCCAGCAGAATAGCACTGTCATGAGGATGCAAACACCTGTTCCTCCTTACTGTTAGTCCTTCAAGATAGGGGATAGTTAGGAGAGTATATTATAGTGATGTTCCTCATGTCCTCCTACCTCCTGCTTTTAAAAAATATTTTGTTCAAATGTAAATTCAGCAAGTCTGGTCAGGGCTTCATTGTTGACAGGTAGTCCTTTCTCATTCAGTTCTTGTTCAGAAATTGTGTTTATGAAATCTTTTAGAACCCTTCTCAAAAGAACAGGAGCTTTGACTAGCACAGGCAGATACCCTTTTTCGAGGTTAACTTTTCCTTTTATAAGTATGTTTTAGGCTGCAGTTTGCCCTTCTAAAAGTACCTTTTTTAATAGAGCATATTAATAGAATATATTGTTAGCTGCCTTGGAATTAACTCTATAAAATATTAATGAATGTACTAAGGCTCAAAAAGCCCAGTGGTGTGCATATAACTTATCAAGCTTTCAGTACCTTCAAGAGAGTAGCAAGGAATCAAAACAAATTTTTGAAGAAAAACTGTTCTTCACAGCCGGCTGCCTTAGTAGGTATAAAATTTTAATATTTGTACAAAAGGCTGTGTTGTTGCTCTCAGAGGTTCGGAAACTCATCTGAATATCTTAGGAGGGCAGGGGCCAGGGTACAGTGCATGGAAGACTGACTCAGCGCAACTGCTGAGGGAGCATGCAGCCATGATCCATAGCAAAGCCCACTGAGAGGAAGTCGTCTCCCTCTGAAACCTGTGCTCTGGAATTCGTGCGGCCTTCTTGCTTTCTCAAGGCTAGGTTTAAAGATGGTCAAATGACTATTTTGTGGGACATTTTTTGCTTTCCCTGAGTTGCCACTCCATGTAGGACCGGACATTTGCTTAGAATTGTGTCTTCAGTTTTTTATTTTATGGAGGTGTATAAATCCACCTTTAGCTACACCATCAACCTCAGGAACAGGCTGAGAGGTTTTTTCTTCTCTTCCTTGTTCTGTAGTTTGTGCCTCTTACTGAAATTAAAGAAGACACAGTTTATATACAAACTTTTATAGGATAGCAAAATTTGTGAGTTAGAAAACATAGGATTCTAGCTTCTGTTATGAATTTTGAGCAGTTTGTAGGACCTAAATGTCTATGTGGTACACACATTATTAAGATAGTTAAACATTACTCCAAATTTTCTGTATTATAATTTTTTAAAAAATGTTCTCTTACATGATTAGTTTTTAACTGTCTCATCATAGTAAACTACTGATTTGAATATATAGCAGTCTATATTCCATGCTTACATGATTGTATGTTTATTGTCTATCAAGATGTCCTTGTTCCACTTTCCTCAGGCAACCGCAGAACTGCTTGATTAGGTTCTGAAGGTGATATCTAATTGCAACTCAAGCGTGTCTGATCTGAGGTATTGTGGTACAGAATGTACTTACTAATCTGACCTCTCTTGACCTCTCCAGTCAGTGTGCTGGTGAGTAAATTCCAAGCTGCAGCTTTTCACTTTGACTTGAAGTTGGCTGTTGGACCTTTGTTTGGCATCTGGTTTATCATGGATAGATTCCACATACTGGTATCCCATGTACGATTTCCATTGTGAGTATAACTGTGCAACCTGACTTCTTCCTTTATTAATGAAGAAAGCATGAGACAGAATATTCTATGACAAATCAAGCTCTGTATTCTGCTTGTAAGGGATTGTCTTAGTGACCTCTTATTTGATGTATTTTCAGTGAGGTTCATCTTAACCAATCACTAACATATTTTTCTTGTGACTTTTTTTTTTTTTTTGGACTGGGGATCAGTCTCACAACCTTGCACTTGCCAGGCAGGCATTTGTGCTGCTGAACTAAATCCCCAGTCCTTGGCTGTCTTGATTGAACCTTACTTAATAGCTAATTGGCCAGGTATGCTCCTGTACACTTGTAATCCCAGCGCTTGGGAGGCTGAGGCAGAAGAATCACAGTGAGATTGAAGTGCTCTGAGCTACATAGTGAGTTCAACACCAGCCTAAACTACACAGCGAGACCCTGTCTTTAAAAAAAAAAAAATTCAGAATAGTTAATTTGGTAAATCAGTATTGGTCTGCATAGCTACTTCAGTTTTTTCTGTATTCTTAACACTGAGAAAATTAAGAGTTTAGATTGAAAAGATTAAAATTTAATCAGAATTCTTTACTTATCTTTTTTAATCATTATAGTTTTGAAATGTGTCCATCCAGATATATTTACAAACTATTATATGTTAGATGACCTTATTTCCGACTGTTGATCTCAAGATGCCTAGGTTGACAGTCATCTTGTAAATTGGTTTTACAGATTTTTAGCCTCTTCATCTCAGAAAGGGTATCAATTCTGATTTTAGTTTTACCTACTGACTTTTATTTGATGATTAGTTACTGTTACTAAATAATATAAGCAATACATTTTAAAAATGATGGTAATGGAATGTCTTCCTTTTGGATTTCTTCTCTTTTAACATATTCTTATGAGTCTGTAATAGCAGCAAAACAACACAGCATTTCTATTGGAAATTGGCATAATCTCTCATGCCATAACAGAGGATTCATATCTAGAATAATATAAAGAACATTTAAGTACTAATTTAACAGATTATACATTCCTTCTTAAAAAACAAACTTACAAGTAAATAGGCAAAAATTTAGACACTTTACAAAGGGAATACCCAGCTAGTATTCCAAACATATGAAAAATATTTAAATTTGTAGTTATCAGCGAGTTATAAAGAAATGAAATGTTGGTGATAAATATAAAGTAACAAAAATCCTCATGTATTTGCAGTAGAAAAATAAATTATTGTCTTACCTATATCTTTACTTCTGATATAAACACTTAAAACATTGCTGCTATTTTTAAGCTCTCACCTATGAGAGCAAATGCAAATAAGGAAAATGCCAAGTTGACATTTACCTTAAATTATCCCATATTTAGTACTCTTTATTTTCATGTGTAGAAACATGTTTCTAGTTAATAACAAATTCTTTCTACCTGTAGAACTTCCTTTAACATTCTTGTTACATACTTCTGCAGGCAATAAATTCATCTTTTTTTCTTTTGCCTGAAGTCTTACTAATATTTGGTACATGTAACTTACAAGTTGACTATATTTTTCTTTTTCTTTTCAGCACTTTAAAGCATAGCAGTCCACTTTGTTCTGATATTCATAATTTTTAATGATAAATCTGCTGTAATTGCTAGCTTACTCTTTAGCATGTCTTTGTTCATCTCGTCATCTTCAAGGTTTTTCCTTTTTCCTAGATATTTAGTCTTTAGGTAGCCAGTGGGTAGGGTGTGTGTTTACCTGTATGCACATATGTCCATCTCGCTTGAAGTCTTTTATCTTGCTTCATATCCTGTGAGCTTCTTAGACTGAGATTGAGTGTATGTTAGTAATTTTGGAAAATTCTTAACCATTATTCTTTTACATATACTATTTTTTTCTTTGTCTTTTTGAGACAAGGTCTCATGGTGCAGTTCAGGCTGGCCTTGAACTGACTTTGTAACCCAACCTGGCCTCCAACTTCCAGAGAACCTCCTGCCCCAGCCTCCAAATGCTGGCATTACAGGCATGTATCACCACTTCTGCCTTTTATTTTCTTTCTTTATCTAGTATAATAGTTGTACACGTGTAAGACTGTTAACTGCCTCTGGATACTTGCTTCTTCATTTTCTCTCCCTCCCCTCTCACTGTGGTACAGTTTGAGTAAGTTCTATAGCTCCAGCATCAAAACATACATGAAATCAGAGTTTCCTCTTTCTTGGTCCTCTGACCTGAGACCTCTAGCCTCCAGAACCATGAAAAAATAAGGGATGTTTGTTTAAACATAAACCAAAGCAACAACAATGAAAGAAAATGTAGAGAAATCCATAGTGCTTATACAGTAAAACTGTGTGTGAGTATAGGGAAATGGGGAATGTTATACCCCAAAAGGCTGCACCCCAAAATAAAATGAAAACTGTAAAAAGGCAAAAAGAGTAAAAAGGCCAAGACGTCTTGGAGGGAAAAGAAGAGAGCGCTTTTTTATTTAGGCTGGTGTCCAGTGACACAGAGTGAGGGTGGAATTTGCACTGCTGTGCAACTAGGCTAAGATTTTGGGGTGCTTTATAAAGGGAAAAACTGCAAAGATGTGGGGGGCGCCACACCTGTGCATTCCTGAGGAAACAGGACATCCTGTTTTTTGTGTTTTTTTTGGGTTTTTTTTAGGGTCAAAGGGTGTGGTGCATACAGAACAGAATGGCGGCACTTGAGTTAGATTACAACAGGGAATAGTCATAAAAAAGCTGCCAAAAATAAAAAATGTCAAGACAGAACACAGGTTATTAAAAGAAGCAATAACACTAAGAACTGATTATTAATCAGAAACAAAATCTAGAAAGAAGTAGGATGATATATCTAAAAAGGCATAAAGAAAATAATTGTAAAATTATGATGAAAACACACGGAAACTACTCTTTAGAAATAAAATGAAAATGTTGCCATACAAACAAAAATGAAGAAAGTTGAACCTGCTGGTTTGCATTAAGAGGTGTATGATGATAAAAGCAAAGTCTCAGAAAACAAAAAAAATTTCAGATGAGGAGAAAAGTGCCAGAAAAACTGGTGAACAGGATGTAATGAAATTTCAGCTTAACTAAAATTAATATTGACTATGGAAACAATTTTAGTTTCTTCTGGAATTTAAACAGTATAAGACCAAAATGGATCACAATAATAATGAGGAGCAATAAGTGGAGCAAAAGTTTGCTAAGATGGGGCATTTTGAATAAGAATATGATAGATGATGAGCACAGCCGGGGGGGGGGGGGGAGCCTCCTCCTCAAGAACCTAATAGCTTGAGTTAGAACCTGAGTCTTCATTTCCAAATTGCTCTTGCACTACATAATGCTTTTTATTTCTCCATTTTGATGCTACCACCACGTTTTGGTTTTCTCTTTTTTCTAAAAGTGCTGGGTTACTCTGTAATCATAGGCCTGAATTTTACTATAATTTTCGTCCCCTTAACCCCAGCTTACCACCTCAGTACTTAAGGTATCTTTGTTGCCTCTTCCCCAACGACTGCCATTCTCATCAAGCTATTTTTCCTGCTCTTCACTAGATGTTTTTTATGCGTTAAAACCTTATCTTTTAACTAGTGACTGTTGTGGTTGGGCCTACCTTTTCTTCTCTTCCCCTTCTTAAAACAACCCCCTTTAGCTAGCACACTCAGTTCTGTCTTCAGTTTAAGATCTATCTGAAGGGTTCCCATGTAGTGGTGAACATAGCTGTCTTCCAAGATCTATCTGAAAACCTTTTTCTTCTGTAAATGAAGATAATTTAACCACCTCAAAAGGTGTTTTTGCAGTTTGGTTGAGATAATCCTTAATTGCTTGATAGAGCCACACACTTGTTCTAAATACTGTTTAACCAATCTTCTTTGTTATGTTATGCATATTTATTTTTGCATTATTGGAATCCTCCTTGCAGTTTTATATACTGTGATTTTGATGTATCATGAATATTCTATGTTAGATTGTTGTAATGCAGCAAAGTAATAGTTATATTTTATTAACACAGATAATATTCTTCAGAGATATTCTTAGCATTGGTATAAATACCCAAAGACTAAAGGGACATGCTGTTGTGTAATCATTTTGCCACTGACTATATCAGTTGTTTGGAAAGTTTAGCAATGGAAATTACTTGGCAGAGGACATCTCTGAGATAATTAAGCTGTGTCATTTTTGCTCTTAGTGGTCATGGAAGTATGATGGAAAAGGCCACGATAGGGCAGGCTATAGGAAGATAACGGCCTTCAAAAGAGAACAAAACTCTGAGTATGTGCTTCCCTTAAATAAATACACTCAACTACTGGAGCAGGCAGAGATCTAGGTTGTTGTCAAAAAGCATTTGATAACATTTTTGCATCTTTCTAAAAAGCTGGCACTAAAAGTAACTAAAAGAAGTTGCTTATGATATCTAATACTTGGGGGAGGATTGAGGCCCAAAGGAGTTCCTGGGTTATTTAGTTTGTGTGTACCTGCAAAGTAGTGGCCATGATCTGTCTTACCAGAACCAAGCTGACTTGTTTACAGTCAGATTTTATTGATCTGAAAGCTGTATTCTTTAATGAATTGTCATTTAGTCTAGTCACTATAAAATAAAGATGTCTTAGTTTTGTGTCTATAAATTGACCGTGCAAAGTCCATGTCCATTGCTTCATGCATCCTTAATTGTCCTCCCAAAATGCTAATACAGAGACTGTTATTTCTTTGGCACAAAAATGTATCCTTTGGGTATAAAGCTAGTAAGAAATGTATTTGAAAAGAAGGAAAATCCTGCTAGCTGAAAATTTTCAACATACTAGCATGTAGATCTTTACCCAGGAGCTAAATACATGAGAACTACATATGAAATAATTTACTTAGATCTGACATGAAAGCTTATTTTCTCCCCCCCCCCTCTCTAACTTGATACAGTATTGATTTTCATCAGTTCTGTGAAGATATAAAGAATTCAGAAATAGATGAGAAAATACTAATCTGACTTTACCAGTCTTATTTTTCAAAAGGTAACAAATTTGCCTTTCTGCGATAACTCAAGTTGAAATGTTTCCTAGCCAGACTTGATGTCTTTGTACCAGCCAGTTGTTGATATAGGTAATGGAACTCTGTTTATTGTAGTGTTCCGCTGCTTACCTTATTGTGAAATCAAGCTAGTTATTTGTGTGAGGCTCACAGGCTTCTTTAACTAGGTAATTAGAACAGCATGTGGGTGACAGCTCATAGTTTAAACAGTAATCCAGCTCTGTCCAGAAACATTAATCACCCTTCCATTTAGTCACATTTTTCTGTTTGTACTGAATTTTATATGCCAATGTATACTTCGTTTCTTGGTAATGATTACAATTAAATGTACTTATACAGTTAACATCTCTGCCATGGGTGGAAAATCCTTTTATCTTTCATTTTACTAACAGCAAAGAAGCAGGTAGATTTTCTTTTTCCTTGAAGCCTGTCGTGGCTTAGTCCAGTGATGGGGAACCTTTCAGAGCCTTCATTGATAACAAAGCTTGCTGCAGCACGTGTGCCATATACCATTTCCTAATAAAATAAGTGCAGATGGGTAGCATGTTTCATAATAATAGACCAGGCAGCCTTTCAGTACAGCAAAGGTCTACTTATCAAATACAATGAACTTTCTTGGGTTATTGTCTTATATTTCAACATTCCAATTTTCCACACAGGCTTGAGTAGAGGTAGAAAAGATGTGTGCTTCATATAAAAGAAAAGATACTAGTTTATTTCACTAAATGAAAACATTTACACAATTTGGCAAATCTGAGTTCACACAAAAGATGAAACTAAGTAAAATGCTGAACATAAAACATGACAGATAAATTCAAACTTATTTAAAAATGGAGAAAAATCACTGTGTCTGTAAATGAAAACCTGTTTCTTCTCAACAGTGGTTCTCAAAGTGGAATGGCTCGATGGGCATTTTAGAAGGTTGAACTAATCTCC